>VZRJ01005001.1:112177-178402 GCA_013397565.1 Ptilonorhynchus violaceus | reverse complement strand
GGGCAGGGGCCCTCCCGCAGCAGCGATTTCCTCCGCCAAAGGGGTGGTCCGAAGAGGGTATCCCTCTGAAGTCCCCGGTACTCCATATATGGCCAATCTACGTGGGCTTCTATTTTTATGTGTGAATTCTTCCTTCTCTCCCCTCTTTTTATTTCTCAGAACATCCTGCCAGGGGTCCGGTTGTGTTAAGCTGTTTACTCCCCCCTTCCTCCCTCCCCCCTCCTAAGTAGGAGCAGCCAAACACAAGGAAATCCATGGTTAAGGACATGTGTTGTAACTGATCGTTTGAGGGACAGGTTCAAAAATGACAGAGAGAAATTAAAAACAAAGCCTGGGCATGTACAAGAACACACACACCGAGCACAGTGAGCACATCCCAGTGCTGCCGAGGAAGGAAAGGGTAACTCTGTTCCAGGAAAGTGCCTGGCTTATTTATCATGAATTAATTAAAATATTCATTCAGAGCGTACCTAATTTGGAGCAAATGGAGCTGTCTCCAGTGTGATTTCTAATGGGGAGGAAATCCTTTCATTTCATACAAAACGGTGTATGTTTGTAAAATTTATCTCTTAATGGGGATTTTAATGAAGGCTGGGGATTGCAGTCGAAGTGCGATGCTCTCTTTCGTAACCTCAGTCATCCTTTCCCTTTCATTCCACAAGCCTTAGTGCTTTCATTTATGGAACCATCCAGACCAGGAGACGAGCGGCGATGCCTCCGTCTTCCCTGTCCGAGCCTCTCCCGTGAGCAATAACCGAGCGCTGGCAATGTTTAACTCTGACACTCTGCACGCAGGCTTTCCTAAGCAGCCTGCGGACGACAGAGTCAAAACATCAGTTCCACATTAGCGACAGTTCCATCCTCATCATATCTTTTTGCGCCCCCCCCCCCCCCCCCCCCTTTTGCCAAGGGGAAGAAAACCGGAAGAGAGGAAAGGCGATGCAGCTGTATTTTGGAGCGCGCTCATCTCGTGTTATGGTTGTATGGGCGTGGGGGAGGGACGGGGAGGGGAGGGAAGGCGCGGGGGAGAAGGAGAGAGAATTGCGGGTGATTCCTCCTCCCCTGCTCTGTAGTTCCCCACAGAAAAACGTGACTGTAGATCGTGCTTTGTGAGTCTCACCCTCTCCTACGAAAATATGTCCTTCAGTCTCTTTTGAAAGGAAGCAGTCAAAAGTTTGCTAAATATACGAGAAGGAATTCTCAGTCAAGAGGGGCTTCCTGCTGCATTAGAGTATCTAATGAGCTGCGCACACGGAAACCGCAGGGAAGGAGAGAACCTGTCAGGTTCACGGGCTGTAAACACAGCCTGAGACTAACCCTGTGCAGACACCCCCCCTCCAGGTGAGGGATCTGGAACAGCAGCCCGATTGGGAAACAGATTTAGCGTCATAAGTGGCAGTTTGCGAAAACAAACCTCTTCTGGCCGGCTCCGGCACGGGTTAACCGTGCCCAGCACTCGGGTTAGGCATGCACTGCGGATGGCAGGAGGAATCCCAGAGTGAGCCCGGGTCTGGAATCCAGGCTGCCCGCGCACACGCATTGTGGAACTTCCTAGCACACACGGAAAGTTAAAAAGGAATTTTCAGTCAGACAGCTTGTCTGATAGGTGGTTTTGAAATCAGTATGATTTTCGAGAGAGCAATACTAGTGCCTATTAATAATTCATATTAACGGCAGATAAGGGAAGGAAAAGAGAAATTATAAACTGTTGTTTTGACTAAGCCACCAGCACTGCAAAATCCTGGCTGGGTTTGGATTCAGCCCAATAATGCCTTGGAGAAGAATTTCAGTCCATTGGATACCAGCGGGGGTGAATTTGGCTCCTTATATCAAAAGCCAGGGAGGAAAATGCAGTGAAGGCAAAATAAAATGCAGCATAACTTGGGAAAAGAGATAGAAGGAATGATAAAAGGAAGAGAAAGCAGGGAGGGAGTGGGAGGAGGATAAGAGATAGGTTTCCAGTGAGAAAACTGGGTTCAATTTAAGATTCATTTTCAAGCTCTGCTGCAGCAGAAATCACGTAGTTAAATAAAACAACACAGGACAGAATCATTAAATAGATCACGAACATTGCCCAATAAGCTTAGTAGGAACAACTGCCTTTCCTACAGTTATTCTGAAAGTGAGCGAGGGGAGGGATGTATCCAGTGTTGTTCAGGAACGCAGATGCCTCTATCCTGGGAGATGCAGAGGGGGGCAGGCTTTCGCACCGCAGCACCAGCATTTCTGTCGCAATAAGTGCTACTAAGCAATTTTAGCTGATTCTTTAGCATCTTTTGAGGATGATTTAAAAAAAAAAAAAAGCAGAAGAAAAAGTACATGGGGAGTTTATTGACTCTGTCTGATAGTATTTGAACGCCCATTTCACACTGCGTACAGGGGAGCTGTGAGAAGCGAAGCCTGTAAGTGAAGTAGCAGGAGAGAGAAAACCGGAATTTGGTCTAAGAATGATTCAGCTCCTTCTTAATTATTCAGGCAAATATTCAGCGGGCTTAACAACCAGTAGCTGTGGGCACAGCCCATGAATAATGAGCCAGGGAACATGCTTTCCTGTATGAGAGCAGCGTGATGTGTGCTCCCACATTACGGCCCGGAGCCGAAGAAGGGCAGAACAGGCAGAGCCTGCAGCAGGTTAAGAGGGGGAAAGAACAGCCCTTTCTTTTGTCCACAATTTGAGGGCTGCGGGCAGTGGAAGCTTCCTGGCTGCTCACAGCATCACCTTCGGCCTCCAACATGCACCCCTGCGTGCTGCAAAGCTGGCCTGTGAGGCAGCCACGGGAGGGAAACACCAAAATGCTGACAGTGCCACCAGGTCCTGGATGTTAATTCCTGGGCTCTCCTAGAGTCAGTTGTAACACAAAGACTGCCTTGATTCTCTCCACCTTCCTCAGACCTTTCCTTTTTTTCCCTTTTTCAGCAGAGAGGGAATTATCTTTTTTATCCCAGCGCTGCTCATCTATGCCTCAAATATGTGGCTGGAAAATAAACTGAACTGAGCATAAAGCAAACGAGAGAGGAAAAATGAACCTGCTTTGGCACAGAACATTTCCCAGTCTCTCTGATTTCTGCCTTTTCCCAGGCTGAGATGCCAAGGCATGCCCTCGTGTGTTACGGGCTGTGCGATAAGAACGGTTTGAGGATGGAGCCCTTATGCTGAACTCCTAATTATCTTGTGTCATTCTCTGCTCTTTATATAACTACTGAATTTTGACCATCAACAGTACTTGCCTCTGTGTGCCCCAGGCTGCTTCTGACTAAATTTGAGGGAATGGCTGGGCCTAATTTTTCCCTGCCTTTTCAGGATCTCTAGATAGACAGTTAAGCTGTGGGCTTTTTTAAGGACCTGCCTATGATGGGGTGCTCCAGTTTAAGCCAAGCCAAGATTCCTCTGAGGCTTATGTTCAAAAATAGAGAGATTTAAAATACGATTGTAACATAAACCCTTGGAGATGAGTCCCCACCAATTTCCTGATGACTCTCTTGGATGTGCAGAGCCAGATCCCCAAAGGTGTTTTGGTACCTGATTCCCAATTAGTTGCTTAAAGAGCAACCAGGACTTAAATATTTGAGTCTGGTGAGTCTGGGTCTCCACTGCTGAACCCATCTTCCCCTGCCTTGGCTGGGTCCTTCTCACATGACTGTGTCATTTCCTGCAGTGCCAGACTTTAACAGCTCTTATCCAATATGCAAGGAGTAGTCACAACATAACTACATCTCTAAGGATTATCATCTGGCATGGAGGTAGGACTGGTCTGGGGTCTCCAGAAACCGTGCCAGTGGGAGTTTTAGGCCCAGCCCAGCTTTCATGAGAAGAAGGCTCTGTCCAAGAGAGAGTCACAAAGGGATTGGACACAGAGGAAGGAGGAATAGAGCCATCTGATCTATATTTTATAGACGAAAGGGGATGTAGAAACAGCTTCCTCTATGTGCCTGTGACAGAGACAGCAGGTAAGGGCTAAACTCCATTTTTAATTTAAAACAAATCCTGCTTTAATAAAATAAACCATCATCAGATTCGAATTCTCCTCCTGTGCATGTGACCTTAATTTGGGAACCATTTCAAAAACCTCTCTAAAAGCTGAATTAAGAAAGGACAGAGGTCCCACAAAGGAGGGCAGAGGTTCAACTGAGAGATGTGAACATCAAACCACAGGTAAAACTCCTTCTGGCTGCTGTGCAAACTTAAGGGCACCTAAATGCACCAGGCATTTCTGTTTGATCTCAAAACACCCAGTGCTCCTTCAGCTGCAATTCTGAGCATTGCTGGCACTGGCTGGGTAGGGCCTTTTCGGGTGAAGCTGTTGCCAACCAGGAATTAGGTTCAAACATAGGAAGAGGAGGAGCTGCCAGGCCCTTGGAGCCCAGCTCAGACCGCCTCAGGCCGTGGGCTGCAGAGCCAGGCTGGAGCAGGCGGTGCGAGCTCCCGCCAGCCACAGCGAGTCGCTGCCTTGTGCACTTGGGAAGGAGCGATGGAGGCATTTGCTGCCTGTGGAAACAGCAACAACAAAGGTGTGGGATAATGGTTTGGAAAACACATCTTCCAATCTATCCTTTTAGGGCTTCTTCAATGTCCCACCACTGTTAAGTTTTACAGCGTCCTGAGTAAATTTGGCTGCTGTTTGGTGCTGCAGTCTCAAGCTTCTTTTGCCAAACTTTTCCATGAGCACCAAAACACAGTGGTACTCTGACGACTACACTTTATGTGAGCGCAAATTAAAGTGCTGGCTTGATCCACACTTTCAACGAGGTAATACTTTTGGGGGATATTGCTTGTTTAGAGGAAACAGAGTATTTGAAACTGTGTCTGGGCTTTTGGAAACGAGAAGTGCAATTCTCTTTGTTTGCAGGCTTTGAAATCAGTGGAGCTGTGATGAGTTCAGCAAGCTGGCTTGTGATTTTTAATAATCCACCTGGAGATGAGGGTGTGGCTAACCCTTCCTTTATGGTTATAATTGCCAACCACACTATACACGTATTTGTAACAGTATTTATTTAATCATATTTGAATGCTGTGAAGTGGTGCACGAGTACTAACTTCATTCCACTTGTGCCTGATTATACCGAGGGAGGTCAATGGGATTTAAGAAGGGAAATGGAAACCTCACCAGTCTTGAAGCAAAAGAAAAAAATGTAAAGCAAACCACAACACCCTTCTCCTCTCAGATACTGGTTTCTGTCTAGAAGATATACTGCCCTTAGGGTCCCCTACAGAGTTATCAGTTCAGGGCCATCGGTTGTCACAGCAAATGGTGAAAAGCCACAGCAGATGAAGATCTCCATCAGACCGAGTGACTTCCTCTGACTTTAGCACGTGTGATGCCGCTTCTTAGGTCTTTTGCAAGGAGAAAGATTGGCCATTTCCCTGGCATCTTAATGTGTTTCCCACCCTCACCTCTGAGGGAGCCTCAGCTAGCCCAAACTGGCTGAGCTCTTTTGAGCTTAATTTTTTTGCACCTGGCCCTGATTTGCTCCAACCCAACCAGGATGTGTCTGTGGCTCCACCCCTCCCTTACACAGGTAAAAGGGCTGGTGAGAGATAGACTTTCTTTTGTCATGGAACTTCTCCTGCACAAACTTTGTCTTGGAGGAAGGAGTTTGTAGCTCAAAGGAGAGCTGTGAGCACTGTTTTTCCTTTCCTTAGAGTGTGTGGGAGGGTGTTGACTGTTACTAGGTCTAGTTCCTGCTCCTCCCTTAAACTGGGTCATCACAATTTACCCTCCTAGCTGCTGTAAGGATTTGGGTTTTTTTTCCTTCTCTACCCTTTAATATTATACTCCTGCAACTCTCCCTCTCCTCCCCTTCTACCCCTTCCCCCTGTTTCCTCCTTACGCTAAACAGGAGGAAAGTGGGTCACTTCATAATTGCTCTTCTCTATTTCAGAGAGACCCAGAGGCACAAAACGGAACAAACAGGTAAGTGTCACCAATTCAGGGGAGCTTTAAAGATGTTTGCCTTTTGGATGTCCCCTGGGCTTGCTTCACCTCCTGCTTTCCCTTTGCTTCAAAATCCCTGATGTAATAACTAGTGCTGCTGTTTGGTTGTGCAGCTAAAATTTAAGTTGAGACTAAGTGACTTGAGATGCTGAAAGTAAGGATGTTGGGCTTTTTCCTCTCCCTTTTATACTTTTTTGGTTCCATGGAATGAAAAATTTTTATGAAGGGGATGAATCGTGCTTAAATATGCCAAGAAGGGAGTGATTCAGTGTTGATGCAATCATTTGCAATAACCTTGGGCATCCATAGGAGTGATTCAGAAAAAGAAGGAAAGGCTTCCTCACTTATTAAGTCTTTATCTGTGAGTTGCCTGCCACACAACAGGATTTTAGATCATCCTCAGCTGGACACAATAAGAGATGTGCAGTCCCAGTCAAGCATACAATTCTGGGTTTTTTTTAATGCAGGCACAGTCCCAGGGATTATTTTGCCCCCGAGGCCTCATTTTGTCAGGGCCATTATCTGCTGCTTTCAGTGAGAAACTTGATGTTAAACGGAGTCTTTCTCTGAGGAGAAAGTTGGAGTCTGGTTCCAGGTGTGGTGCTAGAGGACTTTGAGGGTTAGGAAACTCAAAAGCTGAGGGTGAAGGCT
This sequence comes from Ptilonorhynchus violaceus, assembly GCA_013397565.1. Classification (NCBI taxonomy): domain Eukaryota; kingdom Metazoa; phylum Chordata; class Aves; order Passeriformes; family Ptilonorhynchidae; genus Ptilonorhynchus; species Ptilonorhynchus violaceus. Next base: position 171,818 of record VZRJ01005001.1, on the reverse strand, counting down.
TTGACAGACAGGCACAACGTTTTGGGGGTGTTTTTTTGAGAGCCAGGGTTTACAGATCCTAGGACTGTACTGCTCACCATTAGGTGTTACTCCATATTAATTTCCTATGTTGTGTACGTCAGACAGGTGGGTTCCAGGGTTCCACTGTTCCCTGTAGAGCCTGTGAGTGTTACTGCCCATCACAATGAGATTATTTTATGTTTTCAGTTTTGACTCTTTGCTCCAATATTCTCTGTGCTGTGCAAGAAAAGGTTCTCTCTCCTTGGCAAATTCTCTTGCTGTTTGCTGTGCAGAGCAGTGCAAGAGAGCAAGTTCTAGAAGGAGGGCAGGGACCTGGGTTTTGCTTCTAGCCTGGACATTGAGCAGCTGTACCATTCTGGAAAAATGGTACCACCACTGAAAATTAGTGCTTGGGGCTGAGGTACAAAAGCATCAGCCTTTCTGTGAGCACTGCCTGGCACAATCCTGGATGGTGTTTCACAGAACATGCTGCTCTTCCCCTGTTGAAACTGGGGTGGAATCGGTCTCTGCCTCTCTTTCTGTTCCTTCTTCCTCCCCTATTGAGGTTGTAAATATTTTCATCCTCACATGTTGTTTCCATTTGCCCAACGGGATTTGGTTCTGCCTTAGCAGTTTACCTCTCCAAGGAGAGCCTGGGAAGCCAACAGGCCAGCAGCCTGGAGAGGAGCTTTGTGTGTTAGGCAAAGGGAAGGCATGAGCTTGCTGATCCTTTTGGAGACTTGTCACTGTCACTAAGGGCTCTTGGGACAGCCTGTTGAATCTCTGCCCAAAAAGGGACTATGTCAGACAGGGAACCCACTCTGGGGGAAAAGGCAAGTGTTCTTCTGGACCAGGATGTCAACTTTGTCACATGAATAAATATCCCAGTCACCTGGGATAATTCAGGTGACTCAAAGGTGGCCAGGTTTATTCTGTACAACAGGACTGAGTTTTAAGATAGACCAGACAAATGTGTAGCTTAAGGTGTTAACCCTTTTGTTCCTCAGCTTCTATATACATTGCAGTAGGCTTAAAATTACTCCTCACAGTATTCCTCAGCCTCATATGAAGCAAAAAGGAGTCTTATGCATCCTTGGTCTAACAGAAATACTATCTCTGTGGATTTATGGGTCAATGTCTTCATATATCTCTTAAGTGGGAGTGAAAACTGCCCTGGTAACTTCCTGAGAGTTATTTCCATTTCCCCCCCTAGTGTTCTGCAAATAATTTATATTTTTTTAAATTGAGAAACTTGCTGAAAATTACAAGTGAGGGAAGCAAATCTGTCAAGAACTCCCCAGCTTCTGAATGTGAAGTTTTTTTTTTCCTTTCCTCTCCTGAAAAACTAACAAATGTTCAAAACATTTTGAGAAACCAGTGCTCCTCTGAAGAAAAATCTACTCTCAGCTGAATTCTTGCCCTTGGTGTTTTTAAGGTGTTTTAAAGAGTACTCTTTGACCTGCCTGTTTCTAAAACATGCACAATTATGGCCTCCTCTTGAGTGATTAGTGAGCCTTGTCCTCACAAGAGGTATATGCATAATATGAAGCTGAATCTGAGATGTCATTTTACTGCTGAATCTGTATTTTTTTTGTGCAAGTACCAAACACTGGAGTGTGACAACACTTGACAACGTGCACTGCTGTGAAGCCCAGTCCCGGCATGGCAGGGGGTGTTGTGGGTCAGGCCTGGCTGTGGTGCCACGCTGAGGAGCTGCTTTCGTGTTGCCTGATCAACACGTGCACTTGCAGTGTAAGAAAATAAGAGGAAAGCACTGGAGAGAGTGGAGGTCTGATCCGAAATCCAAGATTTCTGGTGGACTTCAACACAGGTCTGTGGACGGCTTTGGACTGAGGGATGATACGGATTCCTGTTGGATCACTTAAAAATAGTTCCCTAGAGATTCTCTCTTATGCAGGAAAAATCCTCATTGCTTGAAGACTGTCTGAGCAACCACCCACCAGTCAGACTGCAGCTCTCACACTTGCCAAAAAGAGAGACCTTTTATTAAGAGGAGTTTCTCAGAGCCAGCACAGACCACAGCTGAACACTCCCAGGTGAGGATGAAACCTACCCTGGGCCCTCTGTTAAGCCCATTACAGCCCTTATCAGGCTCAGCTGCCTTTCCAGATCCTGTCAGTGCCTACAGCAGTGCTTCCCTTCTTGCTGTGGGCCTCAGAGCAGGCCTGTGGCATTTTTGTCTCTGACTCATGTCAAACGTGCTTTTGAAAGATGTCCAGAGACTTGGGCTTACTCATGATTTCCCAGCACCTTTTCAAGGTGAAGGGATGGAGTTAAAAAAAAAGGTGACTAGAGAAATAGTAATTTATTTTAATTGTTCATTTGCCTTGTTACTTTAATGTGGCTACTACAGCTGAAACACTGGTTCCTAAGTACTGTTCCTCATGACCACGATGATCCAGATAACAGGGAGATTAAAATAGGCCTTTGCCTCTGGCATTCTTTTTGCTGCTATGGTCTCCAGGGATGCTGGGGACTGCTCTGCTGGGAGCTAGGCTGTTAGTTTGAGGCTGAGCAGAGGAGATGGGGGCTCCTTATGTGCCTCTCTGCAGGTAATGTGAGCCTTGGTGGAAGCAAAGGCACAAGGTAAATGGAGCTGATGTCCTCTCTGTGGTAGCTTCCTTCCCACACCTGACCTCACCGTGATCCGGATTTACGGTTTGCTACTTGACTTTCCCTGCATCCGGAGGATGGAGGTTAAGTTTTTGCAGCATGACTGTTGACCAGTTGTTTTTTCCACTCCTAAATGAAGGCCTAAAGTGAAGGCTATAATGTCTAGGCTGACTCTTGGCTGCTGGGTGACAGAGATTTGGTGTGCAGGAGACTATTTGAGAAGAGGTGAAGAGTCCAGGATGGAGTAGAGCCCTCTACAAGCAGCTGAGCTGAAGCTGTGAGGTCTGTCTGATTGTAAAAGCACAGCTAGTCAGAGGCAAATTGTTATGGTCTTTGCCACAGCACAGAGGTTGGGCAGGGGGAGCTGTGTGTGTTACCTTCTCAAGGACTTTACCTGTGGTGCCAATGCTGCCTCACTTGATGTGCTTCAGTGTTGGCTTTTGCCTTGTCCTTGCTCCAAACTTTGTGAGCACTTGCCCATCAGGAGGTCCCAAGCAGTGTTTTGTGGGAGTGAATTATTCCTGCAGGGTTTTCAGTCACACACATGCAAACAAGGTTAAGATGTGATGAGGTGTGTATCTGACTCTTGTTTGTAATAGTTCAAGGAACAGGAGAAGCTTCTGCTGCTCCCAGAAGCAGGTAAGCTGTGTCCAAAGCCATATGCAAGGTGAACCTGGACATGCAAAGAGCCTTTTTGCAGCCTGTTTTTTGTGCCTGTTATGCCAGTGTTGAGGAATACATTCAGGGAAGGTAGCTCGAGGTGAAGCTGCAGATTGAGCTCTGGGTGGGTCAGGGCTGGTTCAGGGCCTCTTGCCTTGGGCTCCTGCCCTCCAGAGGTCAATCTGCAGCTTCACCCCGAGCTACCTGCCCTGAATGTAGTCCTCAATAGCCAGGACACTCTTCCTGCTTCCCCAGCCATGCCTCAATGTGGTGCAGAACTGTGGCTGCTGTGCTCAGCAGGGAGCAGAGCTCCTCTTGTTCGCAGTGGGGAGGATCCTTGGAAGGCAGTGAGCCTTCATGGAATAGGAAAGGTCTGCAGGGAAGGCCCATTGAGGCTAATTAAGCTCTTCACACAGAGGGTGGTTGGGCACTGAACAGGCTCCTCAGGTCACAGCACCAAGGCTGCCAGAGCTCAAGGAGCATTCAGACAATGCTGTCAGGCACATGGTGGGATTATTGGGGATGTCCTGTGTGGAGCCAGGAGTTGGACTTTGATCCTTGTGGGTCCCTCCCATCTCAGAACACTAGGCGACTCTGTGATTTGAGTCGGGTTCTGAGTGTCCCCTTTCTCCTGTGAGTCACCTGGCACGTGGCCCTGATGCCTCACTGTGTGATGCTCTCTGTGTCAGCACTGGAGTCTCTCTGCAGGAGGAACCCTTCAGCTGATCCCAGATCTCCTGCACAAAAAGCCCAGCAGGTTGGCAGAATCGATCATGCTAAGGCAGGAATAGCTTTGTGCTGGAGCCAAGGTCCTTTCAAGGTAGGAGTCATTCATTTGGGTGATTTTAGCAGCACTGGGCTTGTTGGTAATCTCAGCTATTTGAATTTATTGGGAGCCCATCCTCAAATACTCAAGAAAATTAAAAATAATCCCTTTGGAGCACATATTTGCTTTCTAGCTTTCAGCTTCTTGAAAGCTGTGCTTCCAGCACTTACACCTCCAGCCACAGCTGGTAGAAAATGGACCAAAGATTGTGACAGTAGAGCTTGGCAGAGTAGGAGCTGCCCTGCTGGTGTCGGGGGAGTTGGATCATATGCTGACTCCCAGGCTCTGTAGGCTCCTCCCAGGAATTTTCCATTTTTTTCCCTGCTCCCCACACATGTGCTTCTGATAGGAGCCAGAATGTGGCCCTGCGTGGATAGGGCAGCATTGCTGTGCCCTCTTGTGTTGGCACAGGGGCTGTCTAAAATTTCCAGCTGTTACTCCTTTATTACATAGATGACCATTCTTTATACAGCCATATTCACCATTAGAAGCTGGAGAAACTTTTGGGTGTGCTAAAGGTACTGGAATTTTTCACTTTCAATTGATCTGCTTGGTGGCATTGATTGGTTTTGCTGTGGGGAGGGTCAAGGCTCTGTGCAATTTGTTGTTTTTATCTTCCCCCATAAACAGGTAATAATACAGCACAGGCTGGAGGGAGAAGGAGTATTAATATCTGGCATGACATTTCCTTGTGGAAAAGGAGATGCCTCTAGCTTACCTGTATGAGGAGTTAGCCCTGGCACTGTTTTCTCCCTGCATATAGAGCTTGGGATGCTGCCATCCTATGCACCAGTCCCACTGCTTATTTGGCAATAAGCAAGTGAGGCCTTGCCTGGTACTGGGTATGAATCCACAGTAGGGAGGAATTCTCCCACACACTGCCAGGGAACAGATTTACTGCCACATATCCACACACGGTGCCGAATTCACCTAAGAATCTTCTAATGTTCTATTTTAATTGCTCGCCTCAGCCAGCTCGTGATAAATCAGCCTTCAGTTTGCAGTGGGGATTTGGGGGGGTAGAGATCGAATGAGATTTTATTGATATTATTGCAAAAGGTCTTTTCTGTCTTTTCTGGGTAAATGAATTCTCTCCTTTTGGTTGCATTAAAGACCTTTCAGAACCAATCTGCCAGCGTCCCTCTCTGCACACCGAGCAATCACTGTGCAGGCTGCTGCATCCCCAGCCAGCAAAATGCTGCGTGCTGGCTGGAGCCCTCAGCTCCACCTGCCTGCACTGAAAATCAGACTGCAGGGAAGAACTTGTGCTAGAAACATCTTGTTTTCCCTTTTTTTTTTTCCCTAAAAACCCATTCTGTAAAGCTAACCTGTAGTTTTGCTGTGCTTATGAGACAGCATCTGAGGAGTAACAAAATACAGTTTGTGAAACAGTTCTCCCTTTCTTTCAATGCAGGAGCAGTTGGCAGGCTGTGATCTGAATCTTAGAGTTACAGTTCAGCTACTGAGTTTTAGAAGGTCACTTTTTTTAAACATTCTATAGAAATCCTGTATTTTTCTTTCCTGGTATAAAGCCTTTTCCAAGAGGGGCTTTTGGGAGGGGTGGATGCATCATAATTTGAACGTATCACTGTCAATTATAAATTAATATGGCAGTAGTGCCTAAAGTAAGACTAATCACATCTTCTCTTGTGATATATAATACATAATGATGCAGATACTCATGCCCTAAAGAGTTTGTGGTCTAAAAGAAGCAAGACAAGACCAGCAAAAGGCAGTAGAAAATAGCCATTTCTGGTCTCTGCTTTTAGTAGAACTTCCCTGTGTGCTGACAGCTCCAAGACTGTTCAAGGTACTGGTTATGATTAATCCAAGAGACCTGGGAGGTATTTAAATTTAAGCTCATATGCTTCAGATCATAATTCAGCCTCTCTCTGAGGAAGAAATTATTGATTATGATCTTGAATTTTTTTTTCGTAGAGACTGTCTCATAATTGCCTAATTGTGGGGATGATGGGAAGATAAAGCAGTGCATGTCTCCACATTCCAGATCTTACTTGTCATATGGGGCAGGGCTGCCACCAGTGTGGTGTGGGTAGGTGTCCTGTGTGCAGTGTGGTGTGATGGGCACGCTTGGTAGGGCAGCGCAGTCGATTGGCTTCAAAACTGCCTTTGTTCTCTGTGGAAACTGCAAGGAAATGGGAGGAATGAGGTACTGATATTCCAGTTCTGCTGCAATAAACTTTGCAGGTAAACCTCTCTACATGTGGATTACCTTTTGTCATCTGAGAAATGGTGATTAGATTTCTCTCTTGAGATCTAAAGTCTTTCTTTTCATCGTTCTGCACGTCTTGACTGGAAGATGAAATACCTAATCATTGTCTGCAAGTGAAATTCAGAGCTCTGGTTTGGGGAATCCACCTGTGTACTGCAAAGTTTCCAATTTTGTTCTCCCAGGACTGCTGGTTATGATTCAGTGGACACAGCAATTATTTTTGTCTTTAACTTTTAAAAAGTTTGAGCTAGAATCTCAGTTCAATTTCTATTTTGTGCAGCGAGAGGTGAGAGCTTTTGACATATCCCAAGATGTTAGGCAGTGCAAGACAAGGTGGAGAACAGAAGTGTGTCATAGAGGGTGAAATGTGACTTAAAATTTTGGATGGGGAGAGCTAGTCAGGTTTGTGACAGCATTCCCTAGTCTTTCTGAGTGTGAAGCTGGATGTTCACATCCAGGGGTTTTTGTACAGAAAAATATGAGGGTTTGGGAGAGAGCAGGTGAAGAAGGAACATGCTCAGTTTTGTCTGCTTAGCCTTCATTAGAAGCCAAGCAAAAAAATGTGTCATGATACTGTGGAATCCTCAGATCTGAAGAAAAAACCAGCAATGGTGCCTTCATGGAGGGAATGAGCTTGGGGAATGAGGGAGTACCTGGGTGTTATCCCTCAAAGGTGGAGGCACAGATTGCTTAGGACAAATGGCTTAGCTTGGCTTGATGATACAGTGGTACAATAAAAATAGGTAAAAATCACTGATGTGCTCTATAGAGGAAGGCAGTAACTCATGAGGGGATTTTTTTCCATCTGGACTCACTGTGGTTTTTTGATGGAAACCTGGGATTAAGCCTTCATCTTCCACCAGTTTAACAAACTTTTGAGGCAGAGAAGTCAGAAGTGAGAAGAGGAATTGTCTGAGCTGCCCTATCAGACAGCACAGTGACAGGGACTGTCCTGCTTGGGCAGAGCTTGCAATTTCCTTCATGAAAAGGAGAATTTGTACGATAATGGTCTCATCTCACCTCAGCAGGAGGCTGGAGAGATTCAAAGGATGTATTTGTGGCGAGTTATCACAGCTGTTCCTCTCCTGTGAGACACAGTATGGTTAAAAGGCAAAATATTGCATAGCCTGGTACTTGTGGGTACTGCTGTTGTATTTCCATGTCATTTTCATCCAGGCTTTGATGCCTGGAGTTTGATAGGGACTATGGCACATTTCCTACAGTGCTTCAGGGAAAAGTGAGGCGCAGCAGTGATGGTTACAAGAGCAGAGGTTGCTCAGTGGCAGGGTTACCGTTTTCAGCTGGTGCATTTTGCTCTTCCATGAGTCAAAACCAACTAGGAATGTTATACGGATAATGTCTTGAAGCCTGCCTCAGGGGACATGCTGACTTCTTCACATGACACAAGGGTGATCTAATGAGAAGTGATATCAACAGTAGATAATGGGATAAAAATCCCAGGTGCAAGTGAGCTAAAAATTGTAACTTGCTCCATTATCCTCTCTTCACTTCCAAGGCGTGATTTATTTGATAGAAGTCCAAGTGTGTTATATTTTCCATTCTTGGAGCACATGGGCCAAGACTGATTTGCTGACTTGTGTTGAGGGAAGGGATTGACTTTGGTGTAACTTGTGCTGTAGCATCACGGCCTAACCAGCACCAAAACTTGGGTCAGAAGAAATAGAACTGTGTGTACAATGAGGCCCTGCTGTCCTTCTCTTTTTTTTTTTTTTTTTTCAGAAAAACAAGTACTTTTCAGGAGCCCAGTGAAAATAAATAATAAAAGGGGTACTGAGACCAAAAAAAAAATAATCTGTCCTGACATTTCATCTACGGGTACTTGAAATATCGCAAAAATCTGAAATCCACTGGGGAAAATGAGACTGAAATGACAGAGTTGTGCAGGAGTCGTTCTGAGAACTGAAGGGAAGACACAGAGTTAAAAATAAAACAAAGCAAGGGAAGATGCTGCAGTAACTTAGCCCACTCTGTATTGCTTCTGTATAGGTGTGGGGGAGAAGGCAGGCAGCAGCTGGCTGCTTCAGAAAGCCGATTTTTACGAAGTCAAATTTCAAAAAGCCAAACCAGTCAATATTCGGTGTAAAACCTTTAAGATCCGTTCTTCTAATGGTGGAGCATGTATTTTTCCTCTTTCTCTTCCCTTGCACTTCCTGCCCCACCAGGAAAGAAGCCAAGTGACTCTTCCTCCGGCATAGTTTTTCTGGAGTCCTCTTTGGTTCCCAGCATACACAGCATGTTGCTGAGTCTCCCTTCTCCTGGGAGAAACCAGTTATAGATCTGATCCTGAATGAATCCTTAATTACAGGTTTCAACCCAGTATGAAGGGGACCCTCACTGTCATTACTGGCAGTTGCTGGCTGGTGTTGGGGCAGGATTGCTCTTTATTTTACTTTCCAGGGAAAATCCATCATGCCAGCACCTATTTCTGTGACCTCCGTTTTTGGCAGTTTTCTGTTTGCTTATGTTTGTCTCTGAAGTGCTCTCAGTCCACCTAGCAGAGGTGTCTGTGTGTTCCCTGTGGTCCAGTAGAGCAGATCCACATGGATTACTCCAGTTGCAGAGTCCTTGGAAGCAGCATGGTTTGCACAAGCCCATTGCTTGTTCCCGTTTAGAGCAAGAGAAGCCCTTTAATCCTTCAGATGATGTTCCAAAGCACAGAGTAGTGATGAGGGATGGGATATAGACAGACTGGGAAAAAGATGCCCGGGAACAGAATAATCTCCCACTCGAGGGAGGGGTGTGGTGTTGGTTCCTTTATCATTCTCTGCCAATGTTTTATCCTAGTTCTTCTCAATCCTTGAAGTGAGGGGAGTTCACTTCAAGCATTAGGCCTCTCCCAGAGTCAGCCAAGGCTGGCAACGAATGTTTGTGTGGTGTGAATGTCTTTCCTCTTAATTACCTGCAGATAATTTCATCAATCACTGAGTGGACACCAATGACCTTGGACAGCTTGAAGTGTTGTCATGGGTGAAAGATCCCAGTCCTGTTACCAACTTCTTTCAATAACTCTTTCCTTTACAGACCCCCCCCCTCCATATTATGACTACATAGAATGTATAGAATACTGGTGTCCTCCTGAAAAGAAGAATGAAAATGCTGGGATAGTTTCTCTGCTAGCTTAAGAGGAGCTGCACAGATGGCACTGAAGGTGGGCTATGTTGTGTCCTCTGGGGAAAGGGACTTGGATGGGCTCCTCATCTGTGTCAGAAGAGAGATGAAAGCCTCTGTGCTGTGTAGAGTACCAGGGCCTTGTACTTGCTCACACACAGGTTAACTGAACTAGGCCAGGCTCCTTTTGCTGAACCAGACCTTAACCTACAGGCCAGACCAAAACCAGTCCTGACAAGCAGCAGAGTGACAGTATCAACGTTTGACATCTGTCCTTTTCAGAGGATAAAGCTGGAGCTTCATCTGGGCCTGAGGCAACCAACATCTCTGGCATGGTGGGCCAGTGAGGCTGAGCTTTCCAATCAGCCTGGAGGCTTAAACCTTCAAGTTGGCAGAATCTATTCTTGGGTCTAGTTTGGTAGAGGATCTCAAAGTGTTGGAATGGGAATGTGACTGCTGTCTCCTGAAGTTATCCAAATTCTGAGGGTCTGACTCTCCCATAGGAAGCAGAGTGCCAAAGGCTACTCTGATAATAAATTCCTTAAATGGACTACCAAATGCCTGCCCAAAAGCAACCTCATGCTGCTCCCAGTGATGGTTTGAGGGTGAAGCTCGGCAGTGCCCTTACTGCTCACCTGGGCACAGGTAAATCCTGAGTGTGGCAGGTGAAAACACCTGTCTGCAACTGCACTTGTTTAAAAGTCTCTCTTTTTCCTTTTTAATAGTTGTATTTGCCCTGTAAAGGGGGTGGGAGTGGATACAGCAATATTTTTCCTTCTTTTTCACCCTTACTCATCTCTTCCCATGTGTTGAAGCAGCTGTCCTGTGGGGTGGTGAGAAAGTGTGCAGGTAAATATTGATAATCTCTTTGTAGTAATTCAGCAAAGAGACAGTACTTTACTTTTCACCTGCATTGCATCTCTTCTCTCAAGTGAATCCATTCCTGAGGACTATCCTTAGGAGAGAAATCCTTACATACCGAATGAAACAGGCCTTTAAAATAGGTACAGAATTCCTGATAAATGATCCCCAGAGTCCTATAACCACTTTGCTGCCTTCATTAGTGCCTAAACAACAGGGGATGTCGTGTGGGGGCAGGAAATGAGGTGGGAGGCAGCTGATGAGAGGAGCAATGTACCTTGCTAACAAAACTTGTCTGAATGGATACATCCAGGACCTCTGTGTTTCCTTTCAGCTGCCTCATCTGAGCAACCATGGTAAGAAGGAAGAAAAGCATTTAAAGCTGTACTAACCAGAGCCCCATGGAAAAGCAAGATAAATATCCACAGGGCTGGCGCTGCTACGGCTGGGAAACCCACACAGCACCAGGATGAACACATCCCTGCCATGTGGCAGCATCTGCTGCAGCCCTGGCTTGGCACATGTTCCAGTGCTCCTTTGCACTCTTCTTTGATCCAGTGCTGTGTTCAGCAGTGGGCACTTGATTAATTCTGTTTTCCTAGTGCTGAGGGGAGAGTATGTGCAGCTGGAGGGGGAGGAAGAGCTTGCTTTACACACCAGATATGAGATGCTACCTGTGCTTAGGGATTTTCTGATTCTCTCCAAAGTGCAGCGATTTCTCAGGAAGGAGCTAATCCTAGGAGGCACTGATGGCCACCGAAGCACTGACACGTGATGAGTGTGTTTTGAGGCCAGCAGTGCAGCACAGCTCACTGCAGCCTCAGCCCTCTCCTTCCCCTTCCACCCTGTCAAAGTCAAGGCTGCCTTTCTGCAGCGCTGCCCTTCTGGTAACTGCGGATCTCTGCTGCTTGACATAACCCAAGTCTATCATCTGAGGATGCAGTAGTTAAATAACAGTCTGAGCTTCTGCAAAACAACTGTGGCAGTCCCTCAGGCCACTGACGCCGCTTGTTCCTCCCCCAGAGCCCCGGGGAGCAGATGCAATGGCTGCACGGAGGCTTCTGAGGACAGCACTGTACAAGCAGCTCAAGCAGTGGTCAACAGGCTCCCCTTTGGTTGGAAGCTGCCTGGTCCTGCATCAGATGCCAGGAAGGGGAGATGTATTTCTCCTGGCTGTTCCTGCTTTGCAAAATTCGTCCATTTTGTGATGGAACTGGGCACGAGGAGAAGAGCAGGGATCTCTTTCTGACTGAAAATCAACCAAAATAAGGGGTAATCTTTTAACCTAGAACTCTGACTATTTCCCATGGCAGTGGTTCTTCCTCACCAGGATTTCTCCATCAATCAGTTCTCTACTGTTTTGAGGAAGACACCCTCTGCCTGGTGCTAGTGATGGTAGTGGTACCATTTCCTCTCTGGGAATGGTTTCTCCAGGGTGGAATATTAGCTTTCCTGCCTTCCCTAAGAGTAACCTTTGCCTGCTGCTTGTTTTCCTCCCTGAATGCCTGTTTCCAAGGGAAAGTGCTGCTCTGTGGTTCATGTCCCACTCTTGCCAAAGGCCTGGTGAGGGCTGTCAGAGTCCTTTGCAAACTGGTGATGTCCCCAGGTGGTGTGGGCTGCAGGCACTGACTGCTGCTTACATTGTCTGTGTGCTGGGGCTTCCAGGAGCAGCAAAGCTCTTCTCTGAACTCCAGCAGAACACAGGCTGTATGTTGAGGTAATCAGCAGCCTTGATCTTCTCCTCTGAGACCCAGCAGTCAGCTTATTTGCACTCAGTTGTGTGTGGCAAAAATACAAAGAAAACAAATATGAAAGATTATTTAATGAACTCTGGAAATGAATAATGAATACATCATTTTTAAGTGGTTCTTCAGGCTGCTACAGAGTGCTATCCTGAGATATGAGAGCATGAATCTTGGCTAGTACAAAGGAGGGCAGTCATTTGGTTCCTGAATGAACAGCTCACAGGATGAATGGGAGAGCTAATTGTTTCTTGAGGCAAACTTTTTAGACATTTGTGTGTCTTAAGAAGGAGACTTGGCAGTGTGCTGAGCCTTAATTTTTAAACAGTGTGAAAAATGGGCTGGACTTACTGTTGCTTTGAGTTGGTGTGATGCCACTGACTTCAGTGGAGAATTTGTGGCCATCACATATCACCTCCCTGGCTATTTGTTGGAACTGCAATGAGAAATGAAACACTAAGCAAGGTTTTGCAGCCAGACTACAATTGTCTGGAAGATCCCATGCTGACAGAAAAGTAGAATATATGACTGACTCAAACTGATTTGTTACATGTCTTGTGTTAAACACATTATCTTTGCCATGATGTCCTAGTTTAGTCTTTATCTAAAACCCAAGAGAGCTGTTTGGAACCTTCATCTTACTGGGAGACTGGCTCACATTTCAAATAAGTTTTACAGCATTTTTTCCTAGCCTGAAAAGATTCTTACAGGTTGGTCTTCAATTATTGCTTGTAACTCATAAGGTTTTTAGGATAGCTATACATTTTGGGTTTGGTGTCCCTTGGAGTCCTTGGTGGATAGACTCATGATAGTGAAAACACTTTAGAGATGGATGACTCAAGAAGTGTTTCCTTTTTATAGCATCTTTAAAATAACTTTCTTTGAATGAGAGAATCAGAAGGATTCTATAAAAAAAAATGCGAATGTGTATTTAAGGATGGCGTGAGCGTGTGGATAAAAAAAGCCAATTTCAGAATTAACAATCTAGGAAAGCTAAATTCTGAGTTCCTGTGGCAAAGGTGCAAAGTTTTCAAGTTACCAACACGGAGAAAATGTGCAAGCAGCCAGCAACTTGGGCTTATCAAGGGAACTATTGTGAAGGCATCTTTCTTATCTGTGGCTTGCAGACGTGTAAATGAAGGTGGTGATGGCTGCTGGGGGTCCAGGAGCCGTGTTGAGGATCAGGGTGCTGCTTGTCTTAGCCTGCTCAGCCCTTTCTTGCCCTGCCCTCGTGGTGCTATTCCTGACCCCCACGATGTGATGGCTGTGCCTCTGCAGCTTGGACAGGCAGCTTCCTACAGGAAGAATATTCCTTACTGAGGCTATTTTGCGTTTCCACTCTGTGAAGCAGGCGTTGGTTGGAAGGTGTGGAAGCAGGCACCTCGTGTGGGGCTCCCTGCCAATCTTCCTGGGAGCCAGATGTTAGTGGCAAGTGGGTTTAAAGTCAGCCCTTTACTGAAGCATGTGTGATGTGAAGAAAGTTTAACTTTTGCTTTCACACTTGAGAGCCTATTGCAAACCAGTAAACTCCTTGGTGTAGCACATGGTTTGGGTTTGTTGTGTGTGAGTCACAGATGTGGTCCATAACCTTCCAAAACATCAAAGTTTGCATCTTGCTTCAAGGTCAAGTCTGGTTTTCTTAATTCACTCTTCTCTTGCAATTCATTTCACCCAGCCTAAAAATTAAGGGTTACATTTTTGTGTTGTTACATGTGAAAACAGAAATTTGATTTTTAAAACATGTCAGACATCTCTTTGAAACTGGGACCCAGATCCCTAAATATCTTTCAAGATCTGGAGCTGTGCACCAGATGGAGAATCAGCGTTTCAGGAGTAATTTCACGAAGGAAGTGGAGTGAAATTATTTCCTTTAGCAAATAGTTTCACAGCATGAAGAAAGAAAGCAGAGCCAGCATCTTGCACAGGGAGATCATGCTTAGTCTCCCTCTCCCCATGCCTCTTTCCCAGTTTTTTTTGTTGGTTTTTTTCCTCCTATGGATGCCCCATCTTGGCACAATGCATAGAATGCACCCAGCTGGGTTTTGCTTGGTCTCCCGTTGGCATCAGTTGCAGGTCAGAGTGAACACTTTGTGTCCCGTGAAAGGCTGAACCCTTTTCCTGTCCTTGAGGGGTTTGAATGCAGATATAAATGTCACACTGAGCAAGAACTACTGGCCTGTGGAATTAGTCCAAGATAATGTCAGAGGCTCTTCGAGGCAGGCTGGTAATATGGTGTGGTATACATATGGATAGATGTACCTGGGGTTATGTGCAAATGGTGGGGTCAATACCCCAGTAAATGGACAGGAAAATCCCAGCAGCTGCCAAAGTCAGCATATCAAAGACTGGCAATGTACCTGGTAGGGAAAATCCACTTCCTGACCATCTCTGAAGACAATAGAGACACTGCAGATCATGGAACCTGTCAGGAATTAGTGACAGTCTAGAAGAGATCTCCAAAGTTTCCTTATCCTGAATGCTGGGTGACACGTGCAGGGTGCAAATAGGTTTTTTTGCAGTGTCTGGAAGGGAAAGGAAACTTTCTAGACAGGTGGAGCTCATCAGTTTTCAAAAAAGCAGCTTCTGCTTCAAGATCAAACAACTGCCATATGGTGTTGTTTTTTCCTATAGCACAAACATATTTAGCTCTGCCAGGGGAAGTCTGGGGAACGGATTCTTGGTGGCCACATAGGATATGGCTAAAATTGGATTAAAACACTACCAGAGCACGGAGCAGCTTTGGAGAAAGGAGGCTGAATGGCAAGTGCAGGAGGGAGTGATGCAGTGGGTCACTTGAGGAAGGAGGTACTGCTCAATTTAACCTCAGTTTTATTTTATGAAAGCCTGGTAGCTGCAAAGATACAGGTGTAAAAAAAATAAATTAGAATTTTAGAACTCTTTATATAACTAAACTCCTTCACCAAGCTCTGAATCAACATTATTTCAGTTTAAAAAAAAACCCTAAACAAACAAATAATTGCATGTTACTGTTCTCATTCTTGGCTATAAGACGAAATCTCATTAGGAGCTGCAATAACAGCACATCTAAGAGGAAAATTTGGCTCAGAATGCTTTCACTTTCACAACACCCACTTTTCCTTTGAATGTTCAAAGTTGCTGCAAAACATTTTTGAAAATTAGCTATTAGCTACACACTGTAGTAATTTTTCTAGTGGCAACCATTGCATAGAACATCTACGCTGTAATAAACTTTTTGCAGTACCTTAAATTTGTCTTGTTATTGTCTATCAAGTGTTGTTATTGCTAATCTTGTTCCAGTGCTGACTCAGTTGATGAGCATAATTTTACAATGTAGGCAGCCCTAATTCGTGGTGATCTGGAGTTTCACACAGGATCTAGAACCTTCCTCAAAAGCCATTTTGCGAGTGACTAAGACAGTCATGAAAGATCTTTGAGCTTAAGGTTTATGCTATAAATGCAAAGCAGCATTTGTTATTTTACAAATGCAGTTTTAATTCTGCCTGTATCAATACTTCATTTATAAAAATCCATGTAGGAACCATTTGTTACTCTGGGCTCCCAAGCAGCTTACCGTGTCACATTAGGAAAGAAAAAAAGAAGCAAAGCTTATAGCATTCAAGACAGCCTGAAAATATATATATATTATTTTTTTTTCCCTTGGTCTCCTTTCCCCCTTCCAGGCTTTCTGCTTCGGTAACTTTGTATTGCTTCGAGTGATGTGAGAGCATCCCTAATGCTGCATCCCTGGCACTGTGAGCAAATAAAGTATTTTTGTGCAGCAGTCTGTAAGCTGCACTTCAAGAAACATTTCCTTGTCTGCTCACAGACACTCGGGAAGGCTCAGTGAGGCTCGAGCAGAGAGGGCACTGGCACAGTGAGGAAAGCTGCCTTGTCTTCCTTGATGCATTAAATTCAAAGCCACTGGAGGCGGGGTCGGGTGGCATTGGGTTTTCCCTCTCTGTCCATCAGCACTTTGAGAGTGATTGCTCTGTTGTCCATGTTCATATTTAGTGTGTGAGCCACACAGGGAGTGCAAGAGGAGCAGGGAAAGGCCTCGCAGGATGGCTGGTGGCTGTGGCAGACACGTGCCAACACAACCTTCTGAAGGGCATGAAATGTCAGGGATGGCACCTTGAAAAACAACTTGGTGATAGAGGCTACCTAAAGTTCACTTGGGTTTTTGTGAGTTGTGTTCCAAATTTGATCATTTTATAAGTTAGGAAAAAATTCTGCCTTAACACCCTCAAGTTTTGATCTGAAGAGGAAGTTGCTTTCTCTCTCTGCCCCTTGTATCATCTCTGGTGATGGACATGGTGTGTGGAGACTTTCACAGTTGAGGTCTGGCAGGGATTCATCCCCCCGGAGTGACTGGCACCACGGTTAGCTGCAGAGAGGGTGTTGGACACCTGCAGGATGTAACTGATGGCAGGCTGAGATTTCCCAGCAAGCTGGGTTGCTTTGTCCTTAGATCTGTCCTGCGAAGGCAAAATCCCTTTCTTCTTGGAAAATCACAAGTTTCCCTGTCCCGAAGTCACATCTGACATCCAGGAAAGCTGCTTTTTCCTTTGCTTTCATTTCTAGAGTGCTTCCTGTAACTCTCCTTGGGTTTAAAGCCGAGTTTGAAGTCTTGTTTTCCCTCTCCCTCCCTGTTCCTCTCCTTCCAGTATTTCACAGGAGTCTTTTTTTTTTCCTGCCTCTTGCTAAAGAACAAATTGCTTTCCCCTGGACCATTGGAGCTGCGGTTTGCTGTGCTCTTTGCACGAGATGGTTTCAGAGAGCGGAGGATTGGATCAGACCTCTCGATGACTCTCCCCATACACCACTTTCGAGGCTTTAAGGCTCACCTCCTCTTTTAGCAAATCAGAGTTGACACTGGCTGACTTCAATGCTGATGGAAACTTTTCCCCTACTTCTTGGGCTTGGTGGATGGGCTGCTGGCAAGTGTTCTTGCCTGCAGCTGCTCAAGCCTTATCTCTCTGTATGGAGGTGCGGAAGTTGCCTTCAGAGAGTCCCTGAGGTCTCTTGCTGCAGTGTCAAAAGCTTGTTTCGTTGCAGGGATGGGGTGAAGTCTGCAGAAGGCCAGTTCAGTGCACTGATGTTAGAGCTGGCTTTGCTGGGACCCGCGGGGAATCGATACCTGCAGCACCTTGCAGCATCACGTGTGAGTTGTAATCAGAGGTCTGGTGTCCCAGCTCCAGTTAATGTGTGATAATGGCACTACTGTTACTGAGGATAAGCCTACCTTGCATCCTAAAAAAAAGAACCCAACAAGGCTCCCTCAGATTTGGGCTGCAATCCTTTAAACACTCATGTCATGCTGCTGACTAGAGGGTCTTGGGGCTGGTTTGAACTGCAGCCTGGGGAGGAGCCAAGAGGTGGAGGAGAGCCATTCTCCCTCACAGAGTGGTCTGGCCTGGGGTGGAATTAACCTCTTTGTTCAGTGCAGAGGAAAAAAAAAAAATCAAAGCAGGCCAGGGTTGACCTACATTTGATCCTTGCAATGTGCAAGTTCTGCTTCCTGCACTTTTTCTTGTGGTGACCTTTTGTTCCTAGGAGGTAAGAACTGCTTTGAGGCATTGCTGTATGTTTTGTACAGCAAAACTTCCCTTCCAACAGGAAAGGATAATTTGAAGATCGTTATTTCTGCTACAGGAAATCCCAAAGTCAAATTAAAAAAAGGAAACTTGTTCTTGTGAAATCTTCAAATACCATAGGATTAAATCTCTCTTTAGATTCTGACATTATGGATGGGATGATTGCCACCGATCTCTCATATGTGCCGTGTGCTTCGGAATAGGATGTTTTGCCAAAGCCTCTTCTTGCCACCAACCAAATCTCAGTGAGTGGGGAGGAGAAACGTGGTCTATGCGGGGTGAGGGAAGGGCCAGGCTTTTGGAATGTCGGGTGCTGTGGCTGAGAAAAGTATGGATGTTTTCCTCCGCATGTGGGAGTGGAGAGAGCAGAACCTGGTTGTTCAGAGGACAAGAGGAGATTCAGAGGAGCATATGGTAGACCAAGGCAGAGCTGTGCCAATGCCTTTTTTTACCCCGCTCCCTCCCATCTGTTTTCTGGAGGAATGAAGGCACGGGTGAGGAAGGACACGAGGAAAGCTGTTTGGGGTTGAACAGGACTTTTGACCTGGAATAAAATATCTGCATTTACCAAACTGGGGCCTGAGGCTTAAAGAATTTGAGAGAGCCAGTTGCAAGGCTGAAGTGATGGGTGGCTCCCTTGCACCTTCCCCACCCTTTCCTTAGCTGGCACTACCCCCAAGCTGCTTAAGCCTTTAGTTGAAGGAAATAAGGGTCTGAAAAGACCCTTCTTTAAGGGGAGCCCAGGCAGCTGCCAGGGCCATGGGCCTCTCCCAGCATCACTGGAGTGCTGGTGGTGCTGCATTGGGTGTACTCCAAGAGATGTCCAGTGCCTCGTTCATGGCTCATATGAGAGAAGGCACTGGTAGACTCCAGGCAATACTGGGGCTTTTCAGGGATGTGATCCAGCAGACAGTGACTAGGCCTCTTGGTGCTCATCTTCTGGGAGTCATCAGTGAAGAAGGGCATTGGTGTTGCTGTGTAATTCCACATCAATTAAAATTCCATTTTACTTTCTCAGTGAAGAAAGGGCTGAAGAAGGTGCAGGTAAAGGTGGACAGAAGTGGCCATTCCCAGCAGCCTCTCTGCTGCAAAATCAGTTACCCCTGTGGTGGCACAGTGTACTGTGGTGGCACTGTCTGGTGCCTTGTGGTGTTTGCTGGTGTAACTTGTCCCAGCTGACGCACTGCAGAGGGAAGCAAAAATGTGATGTGCAAACCCCAAGCTCTCTGCAGGCAGCAACATCTTCAGAAGGCTCCATCTGTAGCAGGACTCGGCCACAAAACTGAACTTGACCTATTTTGACTTGCTGGCTCCTGAGCCAGGCAAAATGCTACCCGGTCACAAATCATTTCCACGAGGGCTCTTGGTGCCTTTTAACTGGGTTTTGTCAGCCAGCACCTTTTCCCTTCTGTGCAGCTACCCAGGTGAACTCAGCTGAGCAGCAGTAAATACCTCAGGGGCAGAGAGCAGCCTGACCTTATCAGTGGATTTGCTCCTTTCGTTTGAAGGATGCTGAGGTTATGGAGTCAAAGGTAGGAGATGGAAAACAGCGTTTGCTGGAGTAGAACATCAGCCCCTGACACGTTGCCCCTCCTGCATAGTGAAGCAGGGAGCTGTGACCAAGACAAGAGTGCAACTGGCCAGCTCCAGGTTTTGTTATAATGTTAAGAGTTCAGGTTACCTGTGCAGCCTTGCTTCTGCTGCATCCCAGCTTCTGAGAGCTTAACTGCTAGGCTTCCATGTCTTCTGTGTGCTGCTTTAGGAAAAAAAAATATGGAAAAGAACTAAAAATCCATCTGACCTGTTTTGTTGCATTGCATTTAACACCCACGTGGGGCTGGACCTTTTGATTAGCCTTACTTACTTTATGGACTAGTAAAGGAGTGAACTGTTGGATACCTGGGCCAGGCACATGAGGGCAGAGAGCAAAACCAGTGAGTTTTGTGGCTACAAGGCCATTTTTGGAAGCCTGTTTCCACTCCAGGATCTAATGTGATCCCGCAGGTTAAAGGATCTTTCATATCTGATCCTTCTGGGACCTCTATGTCCCTGTCTGTTACAGGCCTGCTTTTTTCCTCCCCTTCCTTTGTTTTCTTCTCTAGCTGCTTGTCCCATCCCAGGCTTTCAATCCAGCTGGCCCTGGAAAGGTTCCCTTCACTTGAGTTCTGGCCCTGCTTAGTTTTCTTTCCGTAACACCTCGTGCTGTGCAAGATCCAGCTTTGCTTGGATCCTGCACAGTGCCCTTCCTGTGTCCAACTCCTGCTCAGTTGTGAGCAGTCAGCACAATTTATTTGCTGTGGAATATAACCTGTCAGCAGATTTTTCTCCTTCCTCGTGGAAAGGCTGAATACAACGCAGAGAGTGCTGCCACTGTACTTTGCATTGTAAACTGTTCCAAGCAGGGATTTGCACTTGCAAAGCGTCTTCCTTTGTCCCTCTCTAGTGGCCAGCACATGAGCAGAGATTTATGCATTTCCATCTCCAAAACAGTTTGCAGAGTAGTTGGGCTTGCTGTCAAATATTGTGATTGTCCCTTGGTGATAACCATCCCGTGTGGAATATCAAGTTATGGCTCCAGAGGAATAGCGAGTCAGAGCCTCTGTCGATATCAGCCTCTGCAATCCCTCTGAAGGCAACACAGCTCCACCACTTCACACCACCCATGGTGTGTGCCAGCCTCTATCTGGCATCTCCAGCTCTAATAGGAACATACGCTTGGCTAAATTAAGAAGGAATATTTTTGTGCTTTAGTGCAAGCATACTAACAATTCCAGTTTATTTTAAGGATGTGTCTTAAAAGCATTAAAAGTGGCATAAAATAATAATATATGTGATTTACCACTGTGGAGACTGTCAAGTGTTGTCATGCTACTGGCACTGTGTTTAATACACGGGCTGCCAAGAGGCATCGCTAATAGAATTTGCATTAATATACACAGCTTCTTTAAAAATTAATTAGCCAAAGCAGAGCACCATGTACTGAGACTCTCAAACAGGAGAGAAACATTGAAGCAGCACTGAAATAAGCAGCCTCAGAGCTCCTTGGGAAGCCAAGGGCGGCTGGAAATATTGCCCCAGCCGTTCTCTCCTGCCCACTGCACCGTGATGGGGATGCAGACACAAACTGACAGCGGGAAGCATTGCCCTGGAAAATGTTGAAGGAAATCATAGATTTCAACTGGGCCCGGAGGCTGTTGTGCTGCTGCCGAAGGCTGTTGTGTTGCAGCTGCAAACTGGAAGAGCTGCAAAGAAATACAAGGAACCTGTTAAGCCACGAGAAGGAAATGTGATCTTTCCTAAAGTTTCCCCGGAGGCGGGGAGGTGCCAGCACTTCACAACACACGCAAGTTTGTGTGCTGGGGAAGGTTTGCACGGGTCAGAATGTCCAACAGCAGCAGCGAGGCGGCCCAGAGCTTACCAAGGAAATGTCTGAGAACCCTCAGCAGTCCCTTTTTTTTCCTACTATTCCATCAGCCTGCAAATGCAATGGCAGATTGGAATGCTGTTTACTTGATTGCTTTAATAAATTAGCAGCAGCCATTCACCCTCAGTCTCCAGCCCCTCCAGTTTCTTCATGTGCTGGAAATGGCTGGAGACACATTTTTGCTGCTCTACATAGAGGAGAAAAAACAAACTTTTACTGGTCACATGTATTGATACCTTTATCAGAAGCTGAACAGTTAATGATATTTGTGACAACACTTGGGCAGCTCGTGGCCTTCTCTTCTTTTGTACTTTAGCCTTGCTGGGTTATAAGTCTGAGTTCTGGTGTGTCCATAAGGGATCTGACCTCACTGCCAGTGGACATCCCTTATATCAGCTGAGCAAGGGGAAACAGACCCAGGCATGTGGTACTGTGCCTGAGCCAGGCAGAGTTTCTTTCTCTAGAATGAGCTTCCCTCATTGCTGAGCTCTTTACAGCTTTCCTGCCAAGAACTTCCCCCAAGTGTAGGTATATTCCTTCCTTACTACCTCTTAAGTGAATGCTCTGTCTCCAGCTATCTGTTAAAATTATGAATAATTCCCAGCCTTCTCATGTACTGTCACTTTGAAGGTATTTCTAAGCTCTGGTCCTGTCCCCTTTGAGTCAAGGCCGTGCCATGGTTCCTACTGCAGTCACGTGTCTCGCTGTCCAATTTCAGGCTTCGTTACTCAGCAGCGGAAGTTCTCTCTGGGCTGGAATTTGGAAGGTAGAGTTTCAGGTTGGGAACAACTAAAAAACATCTCAAATGCAGCTATTAACTGTTAGACTTGAGAAACAGCAAGGGAGATGAATGGTTTTAGTGGCAGTCTGGCTGCTTTTGGTAAGTTATTGGAAGTTAAATGAGTTTCAAGCAGTGCAGCATTTCTGCTTTTGCTGCAGCTTCTGTCCCCTTGGCATCTCCATCCGCACGAGGCACGTGTTCAGCCTGGGGAAGGGAGCTCGTATTCAGACACTGCAGCAAGTCTTGGTGGTCACACAGCTCTGGGCCAAAATACTGAAGGCTAAAACACAACTGAAGACCATAAAAGGGGCAGCTTTTAAGACAAATTCTTCAGTTTCTCTGAATCCAGCTCTGGTCAGTACTTGTAGGCTCTTTGGCTCTCTACGGGTGGAGAGGAAGGCCAGGCATAGACTCCAAGAGCTGGTTTTTTGATTTAAAGGAGGTTGCTACAGTGAGAACTGACATACTTAATGAGTGCCTGTGTTTCTGATTCATCACTTCAGAGCTGTCTTTACTCATAGGATGGTCTGGGTTACCTTCCCTCTCCAATCCCCAGGAAATCCTGTTGTTGATGATAAAGGCTGCCGCTGGAGTCTGAGGGTTCACAGCACAGAGCAAGCTCAGGGGACAGGAGTATCCCCTCGGGAAGGCTGAGGGGTGGTTGGCAATGGGAAAGCACCTACGCGCCGTTCTGCAGCAGAATGAGACACAAATCGAGTGCTCTCACACCAAGCAGGGAGACTCAAAGGGCTCCTTTGCTGACCAGATGTGCCCAGCAGCAGAAGGGGAAGGCGGAGCCTGGGGGGAAGGGGGTGTATGGCAAGGGATCCATCGCTTTCCATCCAGTGTGGGATGAACGGGTAGCTGGGACACGATTAGAAGCCATAAAAACTGAGGGATGTTGGAGAAGGGCTAAGCTGAACTCCAACTCTCACACACAGGCTGAAAGCTCTGGAGTGGGTCTGAGGGATGAAACAGGTCAAGAAGCTCTAAATCTAAGAAGGCTTTGTTTTTACATCAGAATGAAAACAGGTACTTTTCTTTTCTTTCTCTGCCCACACTGGTGGGAATGTCACTCTGGTTACTGCCCTGAGGACCTCCCTTTGCCATGCTACTTCACCACCACCCCTACAGCCCTACTCCTGCAGCCAGCATTCCAGGGCAAAAGAGTATGGAGAAGGGATTGCTCTCTGCCCCAACGTGGGGAACTGGGGATACAAACAGAGTTTGTGGCTTGTTGCTGTTTCCAGATTTTAGTGGGAGGACTCCCCTGGGTCACTGGTCAAACTGTCCTGTGCATCTTCCAAGACCAAGATCCAGAAAGTGCAGATCCAGTGCTGGCAACAGCGGGCAGTTCCTGCCTAGAGGAGGATGGACCTGTCAAGATGTGCAGATGCAGGATTTTGGAGGACTGTGGTGAAATAGGCAGCTGAAAACGCTCAGCTATGTTGTAAGAAGGTGAAAGAGAGGCACTGGGGAGGGCAGGATGCTCTGTGTGAAAGAGTTATCTGTGTCTCAGGACAGGGCTGCGCATCCTCAGTTGCTCCTGCGAGTCGCTGGGGATGAGCTGTGCTGTGGGAAGGGCACTGCTGCGTGAGGAGCAGAATTCCCTGCTAACCTGAAGGGTATTTGTCTGGTTGGTGCCTTGCTGCCCTTGATTTCCCCAGAAACAAAGTGAATCCCGTAAGGCATTTCTTTCTTTCCTCCTGAAGTTTGGGTATTTGAAGAGCTTGAGGAATTGCGTAGATTAGGAAAAGGTTCCTGGGGAAAGCAGCTTGCAGAGCTGGGCATGGCAGCTTCTCTCTGCCTCATGCTGCATCCTGAGACTGAGTCAGGAGCACCCTGGGAAATACTGATCTGATGCTGAGTGCAGCCTGCAGCTCCATGGTAGCCCACAGGGGTTTAAACCATCACAGGGCCTGGAGCAACAGCAAAACAGGGTAGCAGAGGACTGAGGATGGAGCTACTGAGGGGAAAATTATTGCTTTCCCCTCTGTTACCAGCAGCATCAGTTCAGCTTCAGATTATTCCTGCTGCCAGGTCTGATGTTCAGCCAAGCCGTGGGACAAACCTGGCCTCCCAACAGCAAGGGAAGTGTGAATCCAAAGCAGACATCACCCTGTGTCTGGAGCAAAGCTGCTTGTTCCCAAGGAAATGCCTGTGCTGGGGTGGCAAGGCCCTGTGCTTCGGGGCTATTCCAGTATATGAGGGATTTGGCAGCAGGAGAGAGGTGGGGTTAATGGAGCAGGGATGTACCCCCAAATTACAGCCTGTTCCTTAGTTATACTAAGGGCAAAATGGTGGTTGAGTCTTTTTATTTTTTACATTAACGACAAAATGGAGTTTGAGTATTCTTATTTTTATCCTTCTATTTTCCCCTCCAGCTCTTAGTAATGCTCTGCTGCTTCTCAGCCAGGCAGCCAGGGGGCTGTGTGACCCTGGCTGTCCCAGGGCCTCCTGTCCTCAGGACATGGCTTTGCAGCTGGGACTTAAATCCATGTGCTGGCCAAAACCCTGGCAACACTTTTCCTTTGAATCAGTGTCTCTGGGGGAGCGTTCTCCAATATAACTTTGGTACTGTAAATGCTAGAGATATTTACCTTCTGTTTCAGGCGAGTGAGGGCTTTGGTCTTCCAGCACGATATTTAATTCCTTGGCTTGGCTTAGCCTTTATTGGCTCTGGGTTGTTGGCCAGGGGGGCAGGGAGCTGTGGTGGATTTTTCCTTGTTTCCTCCGAGGTGTGTGAGGTATCACCCGCACAAGCAGATGGCTTTGGAGGAGTTTGTCTCCAAGGAGCTCTGCTGACACTGGATGCGGCAGAAGTCACAGAGCAGCGATCTTAGCAGCAACATCACCTTGCAGATGTTATCCTCGGCTCACCACCAGTGTCCTCCCTCCAGAAATGCCTCTCTGGTTAATGCTCTGGCATAGGAAAGTGTCACCCTAATATGTGGATCTCATAAGCTGAGAATTTGTCAAATACAGCCAGGGCCATTGAGGCATACATTGATTCAGAGGCTCTTGTGGCTGCTTGCAGGGTCATGCTCCACAGCTCTCGTGGGCCAGCATAGAGCTGGAGGTGGTCCCAGGGAGCCAGGGATTGTCCCAGCTAAGGGCAGGGCCAGAGGAAATGTATCTCTAGATTTCTCATGGTCTTTTAAAAATGGTCATCAGAGTGTTTCCATTTTCAATAGCAACACATTTTCAGAGCTCACCAAAGAATATATGGATGTCTGAAAATTAAATACAACTTTTTATCAAACCCCAGGTGTCTCTACCCTTTCCCCTTCCTACTTTACTCTTAGAAATGTAGAATACTTGGAGCACAAACTAAAAATACTCCCAGGTTTTAAACTGTGGTTGAAAAGGCTGTTTGCGTGTTTTGAAGGGCTACTTTTCACTATTATTTAGAAGCAGTTGCCTAAAGCAAAGCACAAATTTTAGGCTTGGCCTGCCCGCACAACATTCCCATGCTGATCTTGTGTGGCCATGGAAGGTGGGTGAGGACTCAATGCCACCCTGCAGCATGTGATGGACACATTCATGGGTGCCACCAGCTTCCTCGTGCTGACCTGCCCCCTGGAAATTTCTCCTGAAGCACATGGCTGAAGGGAGAAGGGCTCCTGGGCGAGGCTGAGGTGCTGCACAGACACCCCGGGTGATCTACCCACTCGTGCAGGGAGCCAGTGGCAGTGCCAGCAGTGAGTCAGGTTTCCTGCTTCTTAAATTTAGACTCGTCAGCCCTCAGCTCTCTCTGCAGCTTTGTGAAGCATGAAGGCATCCAAGGCAGTTACAAAACAATGTCAAAGGTGTTAAAACGATTACCATAAAAATACATCTGTTTTCTGCAGTAATGCCTTGGAATGCCACGGAGCTCTTGGAAACCAGAAGGGTGGCACCCGGCTGCCAGAGTGTGTCTTGTGTGGACTTGGAGAAGTCTGCTGAAATGGTAGGGGTTTTTTTCCTTTGAAAATCATTATAGTAGGCAGTTAGAAAAAAAGCAATTCTATTTCCCATGTGATGAGATATCGATCTAAGTTCTAAATCCCTCTAACCTGATTAAGGCCTTAAGAATTTCAACTATTGAAAAATATGAGTTTTTTCATATAAATACCTCAAGCTTAACATCCCTAGCGCTGCTTAAGCCTTATCCTGAGAAATTCAAATAACTCAGCCTGTAGGGATCGTTCAACCCTACCAAAGGCTTTAACATATGTTTGCATGTAAATATAGTTTACATATATATTAAGCTTACGTATATGTAAACGTAGATTAGGTATGTGGCAGTTTGCAGCCAATCTCGAGAAGGGATTTTCTTGGTACCTTTTCATGGAATGTAGTTGGGCAAAGAGAGCCTGATCTAACCCAGGCAGTTTCAAGATGTCATCCTTTGGATCACACCTTCCCTAAAGGGAGGTGAGGCTCGGGCATATGGGTGGTGATTGCAAAGAGGCACCTTCCTCCTGGGTGACTTTATAGCACATGCTGCAGAGGGTGTTAGTGCAAAAGAAAAGAGATCCAGGGCTCTGATAAACACACATGGCATATATCTTTCCATTGGAAGGGAATGTTGCAATTTCCAGCTCAAGTTACCGTGCTCTCATGGCAAGTCCTTGTGTGTGACTGGCCATGCTCTGGGATATGTCCACTCCAGCTCCTCACCTGCACCGTGCCGGCCACAGGGGTCACTTGAGCTCCCAGAGAGCAGAAGGGGGCAGATCTAACCAGCTTTGAGCCCTGTGATGGGGCTGACCCAGTCCTGGGGACCACAGGTACCTTGGGGTGCCGCTCAACACTGGGAGTGTTGAGCTTCCTTGGAAGCAGGAGGCCATGATCATTTCACTCTGTGCTGATTTCTTCACTGCCCATGGTGGTACAGCCCTGGGATTTGGCCTTGGAGCACTGTGCTTCCTCATGTTTGCAGAGCATGGCCAAAGCCAGAGCCAGGAGAGAGGAGCTGCAGGGCAAAGTGGGTGTAGCACCAGCACGAGCGGTGATGGGTGGTTTTGTTGCTCTCTGTGCTTTCCCTTCCCTGCTTTCCCAATGCTTTGTGGAGTTGTACAGATCAGAGCTCTTAAACTCATCAAGGGAAATGTGGTATGTGCTGTTTGACTTTTCAGAAATACAGCATGATGGCAATAGTTAACCCTGGAAAATGTGTAGGTTGGTGTTGACACAAGCTCCAGGTGCATCCTGCTGGTCTGATCTGGAGGTGTGAACCCCACATACAAAGTGGGCAACACCAGTCAATCACACATCTGGATTACTCAAAGGGTTGGAGTTCCTGGTGTGCTCTCAGCTGGCCCCCAGTGGCATTTGCATTTTGGCAGCATGAATGCAGACTGTGATCCTACCACCAAGAAGTCCGTGCATGTGCCCTGGTTGCATTCAGAAGTACAAGTTTCCCCAAGGCTTTCTTGGTTGCAACTGCAACCAGTGATCACTTTTTTGAAAGTCACAAGGTCCTGGCTGACTTGTCTTTTCCCGTGGAAAAATATTAGGATATATGATCTGGGTATATGGTGGTAGCAAGGGAGGAGCTATCGACAGAAATAGAGAATCCTCCCGAGGAGTTTTGCTATCTGGCAGCTGAAAACTTATCTGCTGAGCTCTCTTTTGGGTAACCGAAGGAGACTGTGAGCGATGGGAATTCAAAACCGTGCCCAAGGACTGCGCTGAACGCTTCCTCCAGTGTGGGAATACTGCCTGTTTTACTGAAAGGAGGGCCAAAAAAAGAAGAAAACCGTGAGGAGGAAGAGGCAGATGCAAGAGGGAGAAGCATACGGAGCTGGAAGTGATGTAGCGGAAACACCACTTAGAGTGGAGGAGAAAACCAGAATGGTGCCTGTCCCGGGAAGGGAAGGGGAAGCCAGGATGAGGTGCAGCTTGGGAGAGGGATAGATGCAGAATAGATGCAGAAATCTATTTGGCAGGCCAAATAGATTTCAACTGCTTAGATGATGCAGGAGGGCATGAGAGATAAAGCAAAGCCAAAAGAAGGATAACAGCAGGTAGCAGAAACTGAGACTTTTCCAGCAAAAACAACAGCAGGAGAGAGGCCACTGTGCTTTTGCCATCCAGCTACACTAGGAAATTCAGAAAGAGATCCTCATGGATATAATTTAACAGCCTTTTGGTTGACCTGAAATCTCCAGATTATTCACAAGGATCTTGAAATGCCGGGGCTGAGTGTGGCAGGTTGGTTTTGTTAAGACACTCACTTTTTGTACTGTCTTCACATCTGTGATATTTATGGGTGAAAATAATTCAGTGCAAATATAGTTTGTGTCTGTCTTTAAGAAATCAAAGTTATTGTGATGCCTGGGGCTGTGACAGAGAGCGTTAGAGAAGCGCAGGCAGAAAGCTGCTGCTGTAGGGAGACAAAAAAAAAAATCTGGAGTTAAATAAAGAAACCAGCTCCAGCAGCACACTTGCACCCAGCCCCTCTCTGCCAGGCTCGGGGCTAATCAGCGTGTGCTCCCGACAGCCCCTTCTGATACATTAATTAGCACGGCAGCCTAACGAGGAGCGCAGAGCATTGTGTTTCAGCGGCGATAAGCCGAGCCTCTGTGTGTTTCCAAGCAGGTTGGCTCACGCTGAGCTCTTAGCCGCTGTCGCAGCAAGGGCTGGAAGTGGAAGGTGGAAAGCTGGAGAAGCTCCGATGTCTCAGTGGAGAGATGGGAGGCTGCGAAGGCGCTCTCAGAACGCCGGCAGAGCGCAGCGAGCCAAAAACGTGGAGCCAACCCCCGGCAGCACAGCAGCAGTGAGTTCTCAGGAGGATTCCTGCAGCAGCCTACTGCTTTTCAAATCTGGTCAATAAGCATTAGATAAAATGGATGTTTCTTTGTCAGTGTGTTTATCGAACTTCAGTTACACCGGGCACTAGCCAGGAGACTTAAAATGTCTTGTGCTGGTTTATTAAAGAGGACCTTTAATTACCTTATTAAGAACTGACCATTCTCTCCAAGTAAATGAAAATCCAAATCTGTCAGTGCAGTTCAGTGATGATTATTTGCATCCTGAACAGCAAAGGGCCCAGTGTTGCTGCAGAGAGGCTCCAATGTCCCCAAACTCCCCTCACGGTGAGGGCATTTCCATGTCTTCTGTCTCCAGACGCCAGCTGTCCAGTGTTGCTTTGTGAATGGGATTTGGAGTAAAACAAGTGTGTTTGAGTGGAAACCTGGCTTTTGGGTCTGGAAGCGGAGCACTGAGCTCCTGTTTGGGTTTTGATTTAAAAGCAACTGTAGGGTAGGATGATGTGTTCGGGGGTGGCTTGCTATCTCTGCTAGGATTAGGAAATGGAGAATCCTGCAGCATTGCCTCACAGCCTAACCAGCTTAATTCAGATATGGGGACCAGGGAGGCAAAGCACAGGCAGCACTGACCCTGAATTTGTGCTGTTTCATACCAGCCCACAAACTGGAAGCTCAGCTACTTGAAGGAGGACTTGGTTTTGTGACTGTGGCCAAATGACAACTGCATAAACAAAGCAGAAGTGCTGCTGAACAATTTGATTTTGATCTGGGCTTCCTGAGACCTTCCCCTTCAGTGACTCAGGCCCTTGTCCCTCACGTGCTCAGAAACATCCACACACAAAGGATGTTCAGGTAGTCTGCTTCTGGCACATTGGCTTGCTTTTTATTTCTTTTTAATAATTAGTTGTTAATATCACTGAGCCAAATGGTATAGATGTTACTGAAGGGGAAAATTGCTTGTTGCTATCCAAATAACGCAACCTAGGACAGTCTTGGAGACAGAAGGTGTATTTTCCTGCTATTATTCCACCTCCTCACCTAAACCCTGGATAAGACACCTCTCTTTGCCCTGCAGCACAGATGATTAAAACGACTCCAGGATCAAAATATGCGTCAGCCCTTCCCCTGGGGACCACAGAGCGGAACAGCACAGGGCAGCAGAGCTCACAGGGGGTGTTGAACTGGCCACAAGTCATAGAAGCAACAGGACTGATGAGGAATAACCTACTGTAGCGGCTACTGTCACCTGTTACTTTTCACATGGCTTACCAGAGAAAGCTATTTTATCTTCTTAAGTATCTCATGAGTTAAATATGACATCGGTGGTTGTGGTTTTTGCTTGTTGCGAGCACGCGGTCCAAGGGGACAGTACAAAAAGAGAGAAACAAGGTTACATTCGAGATCTAATTTAGACTGTGACTCCCCTGGTGATCATGGCTGGTGCTGCTCTCTCTGCAGCTCTGAGTGCCAGGATCCTCCCCCAGAAACACCACGGCCAGAAGGTACCGGAGGGCTGGTGTGAGTTAACCGGTAATAGAGGCAGGAGCCACCGAGTCTGCGAAGCAAAATCAATGGAGCAGGATCTAAAAGCTGTACTAAATAACTCCTCAATAATCATAAATCTTGTTACCAACAGCTCTCACGCTGCTTTACAGTGGAAACGATGCCCTCGCTTTGCGGAGGCGGAAATTCAAGCATTGAGGAATGGAGCGATCGTTCCTCGAGATGCAGGAGAGGAAAAAAGGGTCTGGATTTCTGGGTCGGTGTGTTATCTGCAGGGCTGCATTGCCTCCCTACCGTGACCAAGTGAATCGGCACGAGAATAGCCTGCTGGCAGCTTTCAGCTCTCTGGTGGGTGCTTTAGGGAAGCATTTCCCTCTGGGCCCTGCAGAGCAGCGCTGAGCCGTGGAGATGGTCCAGGAGGATGCTGAGAGGCACCGGAGGAGCAAGCTCGAAGCAGGTCTGCCTCTTCAGCCAGGAGCCTGCCTAATGGGTTTTTTTCTCTCCTCTCAACTGGTCTCAGCGCATGCAGGAGAGGCAGAGCAGTCTGTGCATGGTTTAGAGATCTGTTTTGCAGCAGGTGATGGGAACAGCGGAGCTTGGGAGAAAATGATGCCTGTTGGAATATGCAGCAGGCTGAGTCCATCCCTGCTCGCTTGTCACAGCATTTATCTCAATATTAAAAAGCAGCTTTTGTCTTAACTTATTTGGAAAGCACATCAGGCAGGGATTAAAGAATATCCTCCCCTGGGATCTTCCCCCAGAGCTCTGCACAGGGTCTGGGCGAGACCCTGTGAGAGGCAGCCCCTTCCCTGAATTGCTGATAGGGAATAGGGAAATAGACGCCTGATCTAAATGTGGGGTTGTAAGCACCAGTGGTGCATCAGGAATCATTCTCAGAATGATTCCTGATGCAGAGAAAAATTCAAGCGCCTTTAACCTTCATCTTACTTTTTTTTTTTTAAATTAATATCCAAGTCTGTAAATTGATTAAACCAGTATTTACCCGATGTGAGGTAATAAGGATGAATTAACTCCTCAAAGAGTTAACTGTGGCACTCTCAGAGAATAAATCCTTCCCCGAGTGACTCGCCTTATGGCTTCGGGGTTTGTGTTGGGGACAAAGAAGGTGCAAACCACAGGCTGTGCCTATGCTGAGGTTTTAATGAGGATGAGGGTGAGATTTTGCAGCAAAAATTGAGGCTTTGGCGCCTTGCAAAAGGGCTCTCCTCTCTGCCTCGCCTGTGCATCACCAGAGGGCAGCAGAGATCGGAAGAAAACACTGCTGCGAAAATCCTGCAGCAGTGGCCAGAAACGGGGAGAAAAATATTCCTCCTATACGTTTCGTGGGAGCAGCCCGCGGGTGTTGGGTGGGGGCAGAGGTGGGTGCGCGTCCCTTCCCGGGCTCCTCGCCAGACGGGCCGTGCCAAGGGCTCGGCCCCGCACTGCTGCTGCACTTGGAGGAATGCAGAGTTCTGTCCTGCTGGCCTGTGCTCTGCAGCAGGACCTCTCTGCTGGCGGCTGCCCGGCACAAGGAAAATGTAGCGGATAAATATTTGCAAGGAAGGCGAAAAGCAGCTCGGCTTGACATCTGTGCCCCAAGTCCTGCTCTGGGCTGGGAGGAAAATAGAGCGTGCAAAATGCTGGGTCCCTCTTGCTCAGCCAAGGCAAAAGCCTTGTGGAGGGATCTTTCTCCTGACAGTGACTTTTATTCATGGCATGTGGGCAAATGGCCCCTTTCCCTTCTTGTGCCGTCGCCACCACCGTGCCCCCGGCCCCCAGGAGCTGACCACAAACACGGGGGATTTCCTCACCAAGTAATTCAGCTTATGGACAGGATTCAATTCAGCTTGCTGTTCCAGGCTCCCCAAACCAGGATTATCAGGGATCCAATTATTTGTGTTGTGTTGCAGTTATTAGTATTAACTTAAATAATTATAACTTCTTATTAGAAGCTCCAGTGGAAGGAAGGCACCAGCATTTGCTTTTCTTTGGAGTGAACCTCTCGCTGAAGCAAAGCTGCCTGCTGAGGCAGGTAGATATTTGGCATATATTTGAAGGATTAAATAGCCTGAAATATCCAGCAGGCTGCTGACTGCTTTGGCACTGTCTTGCCTGTTTGGATGTGACTTTCAACTGTGCCTGTCACTTGTGCTATCATTTTTTGGGTTTAGTTTATTGCTTCCAGGCAAATTTCTGAATGCTGTCAGGACCCTGGGCAGAAAACTCAGTGAAATAGTACTGATGTCTCAGCTGCTGTAGTGTAAGCCTTTTTGAATTACAAGGTATTTTTTACTACTAAAGAAAGGAGAAGGGTCTTTATGCGTTGCTGTGCCATGATGGTGTTTGCCAGGGTGCCATCCTTCCTCCTCCTTCTCCCATGCTTTTAGGAGGTCTTTGCAGTGCTCCTGATTAAGAGGAAGGGAAGTGCAGGTAGGGAACAGGCAGCCCTTCGAAGCATGAAGGAAAGGCAGATGATGAGATGTGGTACTAAAGCTTGATCTGCATAGTTAACTTTTTTCCCTTGTGCCTCTTTAACACAAGATTCCCAAGCAGACCTTGGATCAGGAACTCCATACCAAATCTGGGCTCAGGACCCTCTTTACCAGAGTTTCTTGCTGCAGCTGAGTTTCAGACTGAAAATGTCGGTGGCTGAAGAAAAACTAAACACAGGGCTGTGGAGAGTCTCTCAGGCACATTTTACATGGCACCAAGCCAGGCCCCAAGGTACAGAGTGTGAGATAAGTGAATTGGGAGGCACGTGGGGTTGGAATGGTGTTGACTGACATCTCAGAAAACTCTTTTGAAGGTTCAGGCAGGATTTTAAATCTAGGAGTCTAGCAAGGCTCTTGCTTTACCCCTCTCCCAGCACATATAATGGTACACCAAGGCGCCCCAGGACGAAAACAAAAAGAGCTCACCAGCGGGGAATTACACTAAACCCACTCTTCTGCCGAGGGCTCAATCATGGCTTGGAGTGATCCAACCTCTCCCAAGCCCCTGAGGCTGCTCCAAGCATTCCCTGTAAACAGGCAGTAGTTAAAATTCAGCCTTGCAGCTGAGGCCTTTGGTGGTGATGGGTCAGACGTGTCATGAGCAATTGTTTGTCTTCCCTGACTGGATAAGCATGCAAATAGAGTCAAGGAAACAGAACCGCCCAAAGCCCACAGGCTTGCTGTTATTAATTGTAGTGAAAACTATTGACGGGAATTCTCAAAAGTCTGTGAGAACAGAGATATTAAACATGGGGTTTCTTTTTGTTTGTTGTTTCTTTTTTTAAAATTTTT
Source organism: Ptilonorhynchus violaceus (assembly GCA_013397565.1). Taxonomy (NCBI): domain Eukaryota; kingdom Metazoa; phylum Chordata; class Aves; order Passeriformes; family Ptilonorhynchidae; genus Ptilonorhynchus; species Ptilonorhynchus violaceus. The sequence continues at coordinate 138,410 of VZRJ01005001.1, read as the reverse complement.
TTTATTTACAACTCTATCTGGATCGTGAAGGAAAATAGTCAGTTTTAAAGTTTTGATTACAAACTCCATCAAAATTTTATTTAAAAGGACCGTATTTCAACATTTTTCACTGCTCCCCCAGCAGATCTTGCTGTGACTGCTCAAGGGTCACTCTAAAATTAGTTTCTGTAAGCAAAGCAACATGCACCTCTGAAATTCATTTCCACTGAATATTTTCATATTCAGGTAAAGCTCCTTCCCACACTGAAAACATACTGCACAAGCCTGGCCTCGGCAAACTCATTTACAAAAAGATGCAAATCAGCATTTCAAATGCGGATGGTGCCTGTCAGTACACAGAGGGTTGACTGTCAGAAGGTGGATATTCCTTGTTTGCTGATAAATTAAATTCTGTTCACCCAGGAAGGCTTTAAAGCTTTCAGAGTCACACAGTGACAACAAGAAAGCATTGAGTGCTCAGGCTGGGAGGGAATACCCCCAGCTCTTGGCAGTTCAGAGGCAGCTCAAGCCAGCTGGGAGGGGGAGCCCTGCACCTTTACCAGTGTGACCCCCTAGGCTGGGACAGGGGATAATGGAGTGGGAAAAACAGGGACAAGCAAGCTGAGAGGGGAGTGCTGCCACAAGGAATCAGGCATTGTGAAAGGGGGGGGCTAAAAGGCACAAAGGGTTGAAAGCTATGATGAAATGATTCTTTAGCTATTTCTTTTAAGTAATGGTTGTATTTGATTTCTTCTTCTCCGTAGCAGTAGATGCCAGCTCACTCTGGCCCATCAGATAACTGCTGACAGGCATCCAGAATTAATAGGCAATTTGAAGCTACTTCTGGCTCATGTGAATGTTTCTGTTGGTCCTGTGTGATGGTTGTTCAGCTCAACAGCAACTCCCTGTGATGTGCCAGGATTCTTTTGGCATCTTTAGTCACCAGGTAGGAGCTGCATTGCACAAAACCAGCAGATTCCTGTTTTAATAGACTGCTTTCTGTGTTCCTGTGTTTCTACAGCTCTCCTGCCTTTGGGGTCCCTGGGCTCTGTTTCTCCTGTAAGCAGCATGTCACAGGCTGTAGCAGTTGTAGCAGCTCCACAGTGTTTGGTTTCCCTGCAAGCCCTGTGCTGCAGGAGAAGAGTTGTTGGGTTGTACAGGCACTGTTTGTAGTTGGAGGGGATTTACTCACCCCATCCTTCTGTAAGGTCACGCTCAGCAAATACTCTGCTACTTTATTTTACTTTTCTTTCCCCTTGCCTTCTTCCAGGAGATGTCCAGGGTTTATAATGCCAACATACCACGATTTAGCCTTGCCCCAGTCAAGATCATTTTGGGGGTAGGAAGTGAAGCCCTCACTTAAGGATGAGGAAATCCTCCTTCCTCCAGCCCTTTAAAAACAATTCCTCTTGCTCAAAGTCTTCCCTGATTTGTTATTATAAATGTTCCTTGGAGCTATGGCAAGGGATTTGTGACAGTAGTAAAGATAAATTAAATTTCCTGGGGTTCAGTCTCAAACAATTGATAAGCTGGGCTATCCAGGAGCCATTCAAAGGTCCTGAGTTGTAAATGTTTTTATTACCTCCACTGTACTTACAGCAGCCCAGGAATTCCACTTTGTGGCATTTCTGTCTGTTTTGCATTAGCATTTGAGCACAGGTTGCTGGGACTAGAACAATATTTGTGTTGCAAGTGGCCTTCCAGAAAAACCCAATTGAATGGTAAATGTATTTAAAATGGGGAGGAAAAAGCATGTTCTTGTATTTCAGTCATAAATACTTATTTAGTGAAATACATGATAAATTGGGAAAAAATACATGCACTGGAGGTAGGAAACCTGTAAGATTAATCTGAGGACTGAGGTGAGAGGAATTTTTGTCGTATGTGTATTATTTTGTGCCCTTTACTGAAGCTGTCATTGTATCAAAGTGATGATTTCATGTCCTGTTTGCTTAGCACGAGGTAACTGTGATCACATCCTCCTCCTTGAACAGCCATAGTAGAGGCAAACTGGGGAAACTCCAGAGAGGCTTAGGGAAACCTTGGGAACAAGGAACTGCACAAAGGGACTCATTGTGCATGTTTGCATTTCAGGTGAGGGTTGCTGGGGATGAAATGGGGAATTAGGCATGCATGAATCCAGCAGCAACTCAAACAGGAGCACAATGGTGAGATGGGGTTTCTCTAAAAAACAAACAAAATCAGTACAAGACAGGCCTGAAGCAGTTGATCATTTATTGACATCTTGTCCATCAAATACCTCTTGGTGCACAGACCATGTGCTGTGGCATTTGATAACTTTAGAGTCTCTTATTCAGCACTGGGACTTCCTATATAATGAGGAGCCTTTGGAACACAGTCCATAAATGTGTGTCAATAGTATCCACAACAGCAACTCCCTGCCCTGACTAATTTCATGTATTTTGCAAGTGAACTTAAGATAGCATATGCTGGGAATGGGGGCATGTAATTACCTGGGTTCTGCAGCGGAATGGTGCATGAGGCACTCCGGGGTGGCAAGAGCAGCCAGCCTGAGGTACTGTGTTAGTTTGAAACAATCCTTGAAGGCTACACAAGTGTTTTGAACTTCAAAGGCAAATCACAAAGTGTGAGTAAGGTTAGATGACAGCCTGATTGTGAACCAGCACTAGCATACAACTCCTGTGGTCTTAGGTTGTGTACATGTGCAGAGTTCATCTTTCCTTTTTTCATTGCTGCTGTCTGTCTGCTTAACTTCTCTGCACTGGCTTCCCCCTTTATTTTTTTGCTTGTGCTACTCATCTCAAGAGACTGAGTCACAATAATCATCTGTTTTAACTCCTACCTGCAAATTTCCTTGTTCTGGGTACGTTTTCTGACACACAACTGATTCAGCTTCCCAGAAGGACCTCTCACTTGGGAGAGCGGAGCTTTGCTCTCTGTTATCAAGGTCTCTCTCTGTCTGACTATCTCTTGGTACCCTTTAAAACCATCCACCAAATGATCACTCAGCTTTTCCACAACCAGTCCATTAGCACAGTCTCTTTCCCTCTCTCACAGCTTGCTGCCAGCTCTTTGTTCAATACCCTTCTTTCTGCTGACGTCGTTTTAAGTTCTGGAGCTTTATCCCTTGATTCTTCTTGTCACACTTGCTTTCACATCCCTAAAAGCTTCCTATGCTGCTGTCACTACTTCCTGCAAGAGACTCTCCTTCTCCACTTCTGATGTACAAGGGGGAGTCTCCAAATGCATCCTCATTGCCACCCTGAGGACAGTCTTGAAAGATGCTTCTTGGGTCCAGCCAAGCCCCTCCGTTTGCTCCTGGGCCACCTGAATGGGCTGACCAGTCATGTAAAAATGCTTTCTGAGTGCTGAATTTTTGGATTGAGTGGTAGATATCAAAACACCGCTAAAGTCAGCTCTTCTCCCTTTCTTTTTGTGGAACAACACGTAAAGACTGGGAAAGTCTGCAGCTCGTTCTGGCTGAGATGAGAAGGCACAAGGATGATGCTTATAAGGATTTCCTATGGGAACAGAAGATGGCCCCCCCCTCAGTACTCGGTCTGCTGAACAACCTTTTCAGGGGCTACATGATCCAAACTCATGCAGGAGAAGGATCCTACTGTTGGCCAGGTTTGCTTGTTCCCTCTGCATCTGGGTTCTCTTCCAACTTGCTCGCAGTGGCCCTGATGAACACGGCCAGCAGAAAACGATCTGTACCTTAACAAAGCAGGAGTTCCCAAGTGAGGAGAACTTCGTAGTTCTTGCAGAGAGGAGGCCTAAGGAACTGGCTGTAAGAGCAGAGAACTCTCCCAGCTAATCTCCACACCAGAACTCTGCCAGAAACACCAGAGTCTTTTTGTGCCGCTGATGTATCACACACCTGGCATGCACAGATCATGTACCAGTCACGTCTGCCCAGCCCAGAGAGGGGCAGGTGGGGCCTGGCCCAGCCATCCTCAAGGAACAGGAGCAGGCAAAGGCCTGGTGCCTGGTGGACACAAGCACTGGGGAGCCATGGGATCCTGCCTGCTCAGTGCCACAGCAGAGGAGCTGCCTCAGCAGCCCCAGTTCCATCTATGAGGAAGAATGTCTTTATTGTGCGGGTGACCACACACTGGAACAGATCCTCCAGAGAGACTGTGGAGTCTCCCTCACTGGAGATATTCAAGAAATGTCTGGACACAATCCTGTGCCATGTACTCTGGGATGACCCTGCTTGAGCAGAGGTGGGACCAGATGATTCTCTGTGGTCCCTTCCAACCTGACCCATTCTTTGATTCTGTAACAAGGTGGGTTACCTTGTCATAATAGGAACCTGCAGGAGCTGGTGCCGCCCCAGGGCCCCTCTTCAGTTCCCCCCACCTCCTTTCCTGCACAACCGAGCAGCCCCAGGAGCCCTAGTGTTCCCTAGTGCACCCCACTCCCCTCTTTCACCCCATTAATCCCCACCTGCCGCCAGGCTCAGCACCCACTTCTTTTCTTGGTGCACACACAGGATGGGATTCCCCCTGCCATCCCCCTGGCACTGCAGGGACCACCAGCCTTATGCCTGACCTGGTTCCCAGTGCCAGGGTGCAGCGGTGTCATCACAGGCAAGAGTGGACGTGGTTTTTCCTGCATGCTCTGTCCCAGCAGAGGAGCTCCCCGGCAGCCACAGTTCGTGCCTGCAGCCTCATCCCAGGCTCCCTGCAGGCGACTGTGCCTCACACACAGAAGGTCCAAGCCAGGCTCCTTCTCGCGAAAGTGTATTGAAGCAGGTGTGAGGGTTGAGGTGGGTACCGCGGCGCAGCAACGGGGTCTTGTTCGCCTGGGAGGGAGCCGGGTGCTGCTGTACTACCCCAGCAAGGACGGGCAGGGCGCTGTCCCCTCGTGGGGCTGTCTCTGTGTCCCAGCTCTTCTGCGCCCTGCTGGGAGCTGACGCCCGCTGTCTCCGTCGCAGGGAGGGGCTGGAGGTCCCGGGGCTCTGTTACAGCGAAGGCAGGCGCACTGTCCTGCCAGGAAGTCCTGCGGGAACCGGTGCCCGGCCCGGGGATCGCCGGGGCCTGCTGGGGCCTCCCCGGGGTGGTGGCACTGGCCCCCTCAGCGGGGAACGGGCATTAATCGGAGGCAGAACTTTGTGGGACCGAGCAGCCTGGGGCTGCCCACCCGGGTGACTGAGCTGTGCCATTCCCTGGCTCCCGGCAGAACAGCCCGGAGGTCGCCAGGGATTCCTGTGCGCTTCCTGGAGCGGTGGCACCCTATTCACAGGACGGCCAGTGATCGGGGGCAGACTTGCCTTGGGCTGAGCTTCCTGGGGCTGTGATCCTGGCCCGACCAGGTGAAGGAGCCATGGTAGCTCCTGGCTCCCGGCAGAACATCCCGGAGGTCGCAAGGGACTCCTGGCGGCTCCCCGGACTGGTGGCGCAGGCCCCCTATCCAGAGGACGGCTAGTGATCGGGGGCAGAGCTTCCCGGGGTCGAGCTTCCTGGGGCTGTGATCCTGGCCCGACCAGGTGAAGGAGCCATGGTAGCTCCTGGCTCCCAGCAGAGCAGTCCGGGGGCTGTGGCAGCGCTGGAGGGGCAGAGCTGGCGGGGCAGCAGTTGCTCTGTGGCCTCAGAGGAGGCGGCTTTTGCCGTGCCTCTCTGGACGAGGGGACCTTGGTGGCTCTGTCCCCTGGGGGCGCGGGGAGCTGGGGAGCACTGCGTGCAGTAGTGGGCGGCGTGTCCTGGGATCGACGCTTTGCTGGCCGGGGCTTCTTAAGGGAACAGCCTGTGACCATCAGATTCGGCGCCACATTCAGACAGGTGGGCACGGCTGCCTGCAGGGAGACACAAGAGGGAGAGGGGGCTCGGGATGCCCGGGCTGTGGCTGTCCCCAGCCCCCAGCCTACCTCCTTGTAGATGAGCTCAAACGCTCCAATGGAACAGGTGGGGTTGTCCTTGCGGTCAAGCACGAGGCGCAGCGTGTCCCGCTGGACGTTGGCGCAGAGCTGGCGGGTCACTGCCGCGGAGGGGCTCATGGTGGGGCAGGAGTTGATCTCCAGCAGCCAGGGCTGGCAGTCCTCCCCGATGAGAAAGTCGGCCCCATAGAGCTCAAAGCTGCCCTTGCGGGAGCCCACCCGGTCCCGGGCACTGCGCAGCGCGTTCAGGATTGCCGCCTTCATGCCGGACACCATCACCCGGTGCCAGGCATCCGCCCGGCCCAGCCGTGCCAGGTATGTCTGGAACTGCCTGCTGGACCAGATCTTGTCGGGGGGCACGCGAGGGTCCGTCTGGGATGTCTTGTACCGCTGCTGGACGGAGACGTTGCAGAGGTGCCTGGCGCTGGGGCAGGGGAGAGCGCGGCTGGGTCAGGGGGCTGCCGGGGGGCTGGGCAGTGGGAAGCGGGAAGGGGGGGACACTCACGGCTCCAGGAGGCGCAGGGAGAAAGGCCGGGAGCAGAAGCGCAGGTAGCAGTCTTGGTAGAACCAGACGGTCAGCGGCTTCCAGTCAGTCACCACGAACCATTGCCGGATGTCGAATTTGGTGCCGAAGATGATGAGCGGCCGCTCCACGTACTTCTGCACCACCCACTCGCACACCCGCACCGGGGGGAACGTGCAGCTCCGCGCCAGCTCCAGCACCTCCTCCAGCCGCGTCGCGCAGACGATGCCTGGGGAACGCAGGGATGGTGGGATCCCTTCTCCGTGGGGATGTGTGTGCTCCCTGCTTCCGCCAGCCTTACCCCTGCCGCGGGATTTGGCGCTGGGCTTGAGGATCCAGACGTTGAGGTTGCCCTCTATGCCGAGCTGCGGCAGCTGCTTCCCCAGGCGCTGCAGCAGGTCCTGGCACCGTTCCTGCTGCTCCCTGCTCAGCGCCAGCCCGGCCCCCTCGCTGTAGGGGGACACCGGGGGTTCAGCACCGGCCCCTGCAGTTTCTCCCTGCCCCCCCTCCCGCTCAGCACTCACTGTGCCACACGGTAGAATTCCTGCAGGAAGCGGTCCCAGTCGATGCACGTCCTGCAGGGCGACGGGGTTTTCCTGTCGATGTCCTGGTGCGCCAGGATGCCGAGGTGCTGCTCACAGACCTCCAGGGCCTCCTCCACCAGCTGGGGGTACAGGGAGGAGCCTGGCCCTGCTGTGGATGGCATGGGGTGAGGGACACGTCTTCTGTGCCAGCCTTGGGGCCAAAGCACAGAGCCTCCCTGTGGGACAGGTGCCTTTGGAGCTAGGGCAGGGAAGGGAGTAGGGTATCCCAAGCCACAGCCATAAGCAGAGGCTCAGCTTCCAAGCTCAGCCCTCAGGCACGCCCCTAAGCCTGAACTCCGTCTCATCCCCCGCCTCTGCCCGACCCAGCTCCATGCGCTCACCTGGCTTCTTGTTGGATTTTGGGGGCTTCTCTGTCCCCACCGGCCTGCCTGCCGTCTTCTCCAGGGCCAGTTTGAGCAGACTGCGAGCTGCTGTCAGGCGGAAATCCTCTGCAAGAGGGAGGCATCATCCCTAGCCAGTCCTGCACTGGACATGAGAAAACTGGGAGCACGAGGGGTGAAAGGAGGGCAACAGCCCCAGGCTCACCGATGAAGGCTTCCTGCTCCTCCATGATCCCCAGCCGGTAGCACCGGGGGAAAAAGGTGTTGGGGTCGACTTGCTCGAACCAGGACAAGTTTTGTAGGCTTTGGCACAGCCCCTCCTGTTTAGGGACGCTTGTCAGTCCCTGCTGGACACCCCCATCCCTTGTGTCCCCCCTCCCTGAGGTCTCTGTGCTCCCACCTTGGTGCTGAGGGCGTGCATGCGGGGATAGCGGTTCACCACCTCAATCCTCTGCAGCAGCTCCTGGTCAATGATGTCAAGGCGCATCGTCCAGAGGAAGTTTGGCACCTGGTCCTGCACCAGGTTGGACTGCAGGAGGGAGCAGGGCAGGGTGAGACAGTAAGCCCCCATCTTGCCCCAGGCAAGGGCATGGGGAGCTGTGGCAAAGCTCAGCCCTAGCCCTCTTAGCTAACCATGAGGTCATGCATGTCATCATTGCACTGCTCTTTGTTTTCCTTTTTGTCTTCATGTTCCTCTTCCCCCTTGTCCACCTTCTTATCGTGTGGCCACGGGTAGTGCAGGGGCTTTGTTGTCCCCAGGGAAGGCTGTGTCCCACCACGAGGGTTCAGCACTGCCTCCCGCCGCTCATCACCACAATTGCTTGGCTTCTTCTCCAGCTGCTGTTTCTTTTGGCCGCCAAGCTGCTGCTTCAGCTGCCTGCCATTGTGGGGGAGCTTCCTCTCCACCCAGCCCCGGGCCCGCAGCAGGCGGCGGATGATGGGATACGGGCCCTGCACTGTGAAGATCTTCTTCTCCTGTGGAGAGAGCAGAGACCTCAGCCTGCTCCACCCCGGTCCCTCCGGCTCAGCTCGCCCGAGCCACGAGTGCAAAAATGCAAGCGCGTGGCGTTTTGCGGTGGTGTAAAATCAGGCCCCTCACCTTAATGGCCTTCTCCACCTGCCGCTTGGCCTTCCGGAGCTGCTCAGCATTAGCCACGTGCTGGCATTCATTGTGGTAGCCGATGTTGACAGCTGCCACCTGCCCTGTGAGGACAGCCCCGTCTGAGCCCGCTGTCCCCATGTCCCCAGCCCCACGGGGCGGGCAGGGAGGGGGAGAACATGCTGACCTGTCTGCCTCACCAAGCCTGGGGCCCCTGACATGGCATTCTCTGACCTGCCGAGCCTTGTGCAGTGTCCCAGCTGCACTGCACAGCCCTGGGATGCTCCCGTGTGCCCCTGTCCTCAGCCTGCTGGGCCAGGGGCAGCTGGGATGTCACTTGCTCAAGTGTTGCCCCTGGCTGGGGGGCTGTGTGCCTGCAGTGCTGCTCTCTGTGTCACACTGTCCCAGGGTAGGCTGATGGTGAGGGATGCTGTGGGTGGCTCTGTCTCCTCCAGGCCAAGCAGGTTTTCCTATTCCCCCCCATCCCACTTGGGACCGAGGTGGGTGTCCAGCACAGGACACAGCCTCCCAATTCCAGCACCACTGTGCTGTCACAATGCAGGATGCTCAAAGCAGCTTCAATATCACAGGCCTTGGTTCTCCCCTCCTGTGAGGGACTTTAACTACCTTGACAGCTGCTGGAGAAGCAACACAGCAAAGTACAGACAGTCCAGGAAGTTCCTGGAAAGCTTTGATGATCACTTCCTGACACAGGTAGTGGAGGATCCCACAAGGAATGGTGTGCTGCTCGACCTTATACTAAGAGCCAGGGAAAGCCTTGTTGGACACATGAAGGCTGTGAACTGTCCTAGCTAATCTCCATGACAGAACTCTGCCAGAAACACAGTTTTACCTTACAGTATGACTTCTGACTGCTGCTTGATTTTATTTTGATGGCTACTGTTTAGCAAATTGCCCCTTTGCTTCTCCTTTCAGAGATGCAGTTTCATTTAAAATTGCTCATGGGCTCCTTGCCCACACTGCCTGCTATGACTTAAGCCCTATTATTTTTGTTATTTACAATCATCTGCAGGCAACAGAAGTTTTATGCTGACAGATAAAAATCACACACTGGTCATTCAGTGTCGTTTCACTCTGTTTCACCCCAAGGGATCTATTAACAACCCAGCCTCAGAGGCAGGTCATAATGTTAAATTGGTGTGTCACAGACAGGATCCCTTGGCTGTGGTGGAGTGACAGACCTATTGGAATGTTTTTCTCCAGGAGAAAAGTCAGGACAACCCTAAGAGTGTAATTTTTGGTGAAAGCTTTGCAGGAACTTCTAGAAAAGGAATGTTCACAGGGAGCTGCTGAACAGGAAGCAGTTCAGAGGGAAAGGGCAATGAATCAATTGCTTCAACTGGCCCTTCAGGAGGCGATGGAGCAAGATGAATCTCTTAGAAAGAAGCTGGAAGTAAAATACTGGGAACAATGAATGTGACATCAATTTAGGATGCCCCAGAACGGTGTTGGTTAATAATCCCCTCTGGCGAATTGGAAGAGCTTAGGAAAAATTATCTGGAGGATGAAAAGATACATATTCAGGTTGGACATTAGGAGGAATTTCTTCACAGAAAGGGTTGTTAAACATTGGAATGGGCTGCCCATGGAGATGGTGGAGGGAACAGTCCCTGGAGGGGTTTAAGGAAAGACTGGACATGTTGTCACTCAGTGCTCTGGTCTGGTTGACAAGGTGGTGTTTGGTCAAAGGTTGGACTCAATGATCTCAGTTGCTTGGAACTCTGCAGTGCAATCCTCCATCACCACCCCCTACAAGACCCCCACCTTCACCTGAGAGATAACAAGGGTCTGTGAGAGACATGGCAAAGAGATTATAGATTATTATATAGAGATTATTATTCTTTCAATAAATCAGAAGAAAACCAGTATGTGCCCGTCAGGGTGGAAGCAGTTTCAGATCTCATGTGCACTCTTGCAAGCAAATGGGAGAATATGACAGCAGTGCACTAGGCAGTGATAGTCCTGCTTTTTAATTCTGAACTCTCTGTTGCCTCTACAGACAACCCAGAACATTGCTGTCTTAGGTAACTGCTGAATGCTAACTTCATATCTATATATTTAAAGTAGAAGAGTAAAGTATCTTCCAGGAAGAAGTTTTGTGTTGGGATAAAGAAAAGCCTTATAAAGCCAGACCTTTAGAAAGAACATGTGCATGTCACAACAGTGGCCATTCCATGAAGTATACTGGGCCAGCTCCAAGCCTTAGAATCACATGAGGATAAACCTTTTTCCAAACTAAGCCCTTAACAAAAGAGCATGTGTAAGCAACATAATCTATAGAGGAAAAATTTGGTATGGTTTTCTTTTATCGTAACTGAGATATATTTACTGAGCACTGCACGATTCCTTCCTTGCAAAAGAGTAGCCTTTTAGGCCTTCGTCTCCTCAAAATAAGTGCTGAAGTAGCTTCTTCCAGATGCTGTGCTTATTTCTTAAATTTTCTATTGAAGAGGGTTGTAAAGTCTTCCAAGTGACCACGAAGAGTAGCGCGTTCATGGAGTAATTCTTGCTTTTTTACAAGCTCTATTGCTGTGGCATCAGGGCTCCATATCTACAAAATAAAGGTATTTGTAGTTAATTTGGATGTGACTTTTGCAACAGAAGCGTTAAGATGATACTGTTAGCTAAACAGAGCCATGTTCTAGCACTCCTTTCCACGCTGAGACATAGAAAAGAAGTAGGAGAAGATAGGTCAATAATTTGTGTATGTATAAACAGAGCATTCTCTTGTTGTCACTTCCAATCTGTAACATGCCATGGACTCAGATTACAGATAATGTGGGAAAGAAGATCTTAACGTAATTATTTAAAATGACTGACTCAGGCCCATGATACTCAGAGTGAAAAATGTTAATTAGCTGTAGAGTCACTGGCAAGGTGGTGTTTGGTCAATGAGACTGAGCTTCAGTCCTCTGAGTTTCTGAGTTGCAGAAACTACCACAAATCAGGGTCAGGGAAATGATAAACTCCAAACACAACTTCTCAGCCAGCAGTGGTGTTCTTTTCCTTTTTAAGGAGAAAAAAAATATTTAAAAATTACCTCACTGTGATCATCTTGTTTTGTTTCTCAATTATTCCTACGCAAGTATTAACAAGTCCCTGACAGCAAACTTATATTTCCACTAGTTCAACTCTAGGAGCAAATATTTAGTGTGCTGTGATCCATCCAATTCAGTAACTGTTACTGACAAAAGTCATGTGATAACTAATCAAGAAGGCAAGTTAGAAGTTGACGCTCAAGCTATGCAAATAGACTCCTATCTTTTAAAAGTATGACTATAAAAATACATATCATAAATGTAGTTGCATTTGAATTTTACTGTGGCTCCACTTTAATCCTATTTTAAAACCTGATAAGAGCTTGATTTCCACAATAATTTGTTTTATATAAATATATGTGCATTTATAGAACACATACCCATGAACTCTTTAGTTTACCATTGTTTGGTGGCAACCTCTTCAGGCTGTCACATCATCTCTAAGCTACTTGAATGGTGGAAATTTCATCAGATTGTTCTGGGGTTTGATCTCAGCCAGGTCTACCTTTAAGTTACCATGAAACTGCACTCGTGTTTTGCTGCTGTACATACTTTTCTGGGTTTGAAGGTGATGTCATTTTTGTCTTTCTCACGAGTTGCCAGAGACTTCCAATAAGCAGCACTGTCCTTACGGGAACGCTTTGTCTTTTCAGGAACAGGTTTTTCCACAGCTGGCTGAGGTACCTCTGGAGACTGAAAGGGAAGAAGGTACCAATTACACCAATACATGACGTTCAGAAGTAAGGCATGCATCCTGCATCTTCTGATACTCTTCTACAATGTTTACTGGAGGTGTATTTTTCTTAATCCCTTTGGAATCTGTTTTTCTTAAAGCTAATATTTTAAAACCAAAAACTGCGAGGGCCAACCTTTTGAAAGGTCAAAGGGCACCTCTCCTCCTTGGGCACTAAAACATTAACTGCTGTTTATGACTCCCAAGACAGTCAGCCCGTACCACTGGTGATCCCATGCTCTGCCAGGTGAGGAATAAACCAGCCCCTAAGGTTGTCATCCTCCTGCCTCTGAAAGTCCTGTGCTGTCCCTGCCATTCAAAACGTTTTTGAAAGGGGGAAGCCAACGCTTAGGTACTGGGACATATTTATTACACTGTCCAGGGCAGGACAGCTGAAGGACATTTCCAGCCATGCAGATACAATTGCATTTTCTCCCTAAATAGCATCCTGGGTCTGACTAACAAGTGCCACTGGTAAATCAGGAAGATCTCATCCACAATAAGAGAACCAGGATGTGGTCACGGAGGCTGATGTCAGCTTGGGAACTAGGGCAATGCTGAGGTGCTCAAGGCTCCCAGAGAAGAAATAAAACAAGTAAATATCAGTGTGGGATTTGAGAAACAGGACTCAGGTAAACAGTGGAAGAAGAAGGATACAGGACAAGATGGAAAATAGGAAATCAGCAAGCCTGGTATTGTCTCAATGAGTTCATCTAGGAGAATAAGAAGACCTTTTTACTAATTTGAAGGGTATTATTCTTATCTTGTGAAGAAAGAGATCCTCCCTTTGAGACATTATGGTTACCAGTTGTCCAGTGGATACCACAAAAGAGCTGGATGAGCATATACTTCAGGAGGAGGGAAAAGGAAGTATTTTTCTGTGTCCTGTCAGTGATAAAGGACAGCATTCTTATGTGTGGCTGGGAAAGACATGAAGTTTGTATAATTAGCAAGATGAAATTCCAACTGATGAACAAGTACTAGTACTGACAAGAACAAGTACTGGCATCTGAAAATACTCACTTTAACAAAGCTGCCTGAGTTATAGCTTTAGAGAGGAATGGGTGGCAAAGAAAGGAAAGAAAGAAGCTCTCTGCTAACTATTAGCAAATCAGTCCTTTGTTACCATCTCTCATACCTCTTTTTTCACAGGTTTCTGTGGCTCTGATGATTTTGGCTTCCCGCCTTTTGCTGGCTTTGGTTCTTCTTTTTCTTGTTCTTCTAACAAAATTTTCAAATGAGTCTGGAGCAGATCAATTATTTTAGCATCTTGAAATACTTGAGCAATCTCAAGAGCATTCTTTCCTGTGTTTAAAAAAGTAAATATCTGTGTAAACAATGAAAATTACTTTTGGCACTTGTTTATGGCAACTAGATAATGACGATACAATCAACTGAATTTAATTTGGCCACTATTTTATTAACCATCCCATGTGGCAGCAGTGTGCCTGACACTGGTGTGAGGACCAACAGTCATCAGCACTGCTTACAGAAATAAGACCTTGCAGAAACGAGCCTTGAAACTCAATACTGCAGGAATTCTTGGAGTGGTTGCTTTGTTCTTAATGTCCTGACATTTGCAGCTTAATATACTGGTCCTGCAGGTTGTCATTTTTATCTCTGAGAGCTGAGAGCATTTAGCACTAGGAGATGGCTAGCACACTACCAGGTTAGGTATGCAGACCAAGTTATTGTAGCTACCTCCTTCTTCCTGTGCTTGTTCAGTGGCTGGCAAGGGAAAGCCCCATGGTTTAAATGGGGCTGAACACCTTTAGTGCTTAACAAAGGAAAAAAACCTGTCCTGGTTCTTATGGTTCTCTGTGGCTCTAAAGTATCTGTGAGACTGAACTGCTGTGTGAATCAGAATTCCACATCATAACAGAAATAAGGAATACACATCCCTTCTACAAGCAGGGTTTCACTACTAGGCTTTTTGGCAAGGAAAGTCTCATTCTGTAGCAATGTTGCTCCCTATGTTAGAGCAAGAGCTTAAAATGTGATGCATGTCAACTGGTTAAGGTACTCTGGAGACAGGAAAGAACACTGAATGAGGGATCTGCTGTGAGGAGGTAACACTTCAGTATCAGTTCAGATTTGGCTTTCTGTTAAGTATTTTTTTCTCAGGAGTAATGTTTATGTGTAGAGCAGCAAAGAAACTTTTTAACCAGGGCTGCCTGTGCCTGAAAATAAATCACTTAAATGGGTGGCAGACTATACTCTGGCCACAACTGATATCTACTTTTCCCTCAAATAATAATAATAACAACTAGATGGAATGTTTTCATGAAAGCCACTTATAACTCTGTATGTATCTTGTGAGGAGCAGCAGTCTCCTTAATCATGTAATTAATTACGTTACTTTATTTTCTAGATACATAAAACCCAGGAAAGCTGACTATTTACAATAATGATTCCCCACTGCAGAAAACTAATTGAACCTTCATCCTAATCCTGACAGCAATCCTAAATGCTATCTTCTCAAAGTGTTCCAGGTGTTTTTAACAAAGACACAGCCTTTTTTGGAGACATTGCTATTTACCATTGCTGTTTGTAGCTTGGATGTCAGCACCCGCAGTGATTAAAAAATAGACCATGTCCAGTCTGCTGGCCTCGATGGCTCTCATCAGCGGGGTGGCATCGCCTATTCCAGGGGCATCCACTGCTGCTCCAGCCTTCACGAGCAGCTCAGCAATGTCCAGGTGTCCATTATAGCAAGCATGATGCAGAGGAGTCCACAGGAAATTGTCTGTCGCGTTTACATCAGCCCTGCACAGGAGGAAGAGCAGTTGTGGCAGGTGAAGCTGTCGAATATCTACAGTAACAGCCCCAGCTCCAAGTGCAATCAACTGGAACTGCCCACTGTAATGGCATATTCCATGTAAATAGCTGTTTGCATATTGCTAGTGATGCTCTGAGACCATTTGAATCACTGAGCTTGTCATGGAATAGTAATTGTAACAGTGTGCCTGAGTGATGCTCATGTCCCCCTCTAAACCAGCACAATGTCCTCTACATGGAGCTTTTCACAGGTATAGGAAAAAATCCAGGCATTCAAAGACTTTAGTCCTGTAAAATGCTGCTAGTGTTTGTTCTCCAGCTTCACTAAGAATGGCAGAAAGCAGATTAGGGAATTCAAAAAAGTATACTTCTGGGCCAAGAACAGGTGCTACAGAACATGTGGCACCACTGCAGAGCTCGCCTGCACAAGAGGAAAGATGTTCACCTTTCCTTTCAGTGTTGCTGCCCTCTGCCTGCTTCATTTCTCTGCATTGGCTTCTCCCTTTGACAAATGAGTTACAGAAGGTCTGCCTCGGAAATCTGAGCACTGAAAAATTATTCAGCTACTGTGTCACTGCAGTAGGATCTGTTTTGCTCCCAAATTAAAATTGGGATGTTGTGGAGAAAGCAAGGGCTAGTTCAGGGGAGATATTTGCAATATGCTGCCTTTGGATGAAGCTGAGAGGCAAAGAGTTATCAGCCCCAGAGGCCCTGAAGGGAGTTAGGGTCACTGTCCCACTTACTCTATGGACAGGGAGGAAGTGAGAAAGAAGAAAAATTAGGAAGGAAGCTGCTTCCAGGGATAGCTATTTGCTTTTCAGATCAGGTGATTAAGTCTAGGTAAAAGAACAGATTCAGCTGTTCTTCTTCCTTGTTTAAATTTTTAATCTTTTTCAGAATTCTACCTTTGATGAGATCTTAGCACAGTTAATTCCCTTGACCTACCACTTTTATCTTGTTATCTTCAGTCACTAAGCCATTATGGTTTATTTGTATGCAGTTTTCATTTGTGTTTTAATTCTCATGAAAATAAACTCCTTCAATTATTCCACTTTCTCTCTCAACCCAACCTCCATGCTTGTACTCAGACTCTATCTGCCCCTGAATCCTTTTTGCCAACTTCATTCTATCAGAAGCAAACCAATCAACAGCAACAGGGACAATGCAGCACTGATTTAAAAATTCTTCAGCATTTTTTCCCGATCAAGCACTGAATTTCCCATCAGCCCAAATTTCATTTCTGATTCTTTCTGGAGGAAGACAGAAAGTAGGTGCCACCAATTTATGTTTAAACCTTGGCGTTTTCTATACTTCTGGATAAACGTTTTGTTTTCTATTCAATATGGATTTGTGATTCCATACTGAAAAGGTTATATTGTAAAAAGTATTTGAATGCCCGTGCCAAACTGAAGGCCCATGCTGCTGAGAGGTGCAAAGTAGGATGCTACTGATAACTTTCCTCTCCATTTTCACATATGTCCATTGAAAAAAATCTCAAAACTGGTACTATTTACTTAAGATGTTACTACATTTCTGAGTCTAACTGTTAAATATGGTGTGATTCCAGTGCTGTCTGCTGAGGCTTGGTAAAGGCAGTGGAGATGAATTTGGTGGATTAATTTAGTAGCTCTTACATCTTTATCTTTGGAAAACCTGAATAGACACATTACACAATTTTCCATATGCTCCAGGAATACCAGTGTAATTACCAGGGTGTGTAAAGATCCATGTGCTATTAGTTTTTGCAGGAACCAGAGCAATGACTACAGCCACTTACCCTGAGATACTAATGTTAACATGAATTCTGCCTATGGGTAGAGAACAAAGTTAATGTAAATATCTTTGAAAAATGTTCATTTTAGCATTTATGTCAAGGATTGTAGGACTACAGCAGTGTGACAATAAGAGATCATGCTATTACACGAATATGACTGAGTCTTTCTGAAATCGCTTTCATTTCTAAGCTGTCATTGAGATTTTTCACAAGTGTGTCTGCAGGCTACAAAATTGCAGAAGCACCTCTAAAATGAGGAACAGACTAAATAGCAGCAGGGGCTTCTGGTGTCAATCCTGCTGCCTCAGCTTGCCTCAGCTGCAGAGGAAAGTGAAGGTTTAAACGAGGCATGTGGAACATGGAAGTCCAGGATCACCTTGATGATTTCAGGCAAGTCCCTTGAGTCAGATTTCCTCAAAATCATTCACTGATTTTGAGAGTTCAGTTTTGAGGATGCACTACTTTAACACATGGGTATGAACTCTGCAGCTGACCAAATGTCAACAGTCCAGACATCAAAAATTTCAGGCCTGGGGAACTTACCTCTTGGGTTTTGCATTTCCCTGTTATTAAAATGTGAAAAATAATACACTAAGCCTCTGTGACTCGGGATCCTAGGGAACTAACTTAAATGTTATGGAAGCAAAAAACAAACCATAGCCTTTTGCATTCAAATATTTACTGGAAATGTATGCTTTTGAAAGCCTTTCCAAAATGGCAATTAAACTGAAATTATCTTACCCCTTTTCCAGAAGATACTCCACAAGAACTAGCTTCCCACTTGCACATGCAACCATCAAAGGCGTTTTGTAATATTTATCTTTTATGTCTACTGGCACCCCCTCGTCGAATGCTTTTTGCAGAGACACGAAGTCTCCTGCTCTGACAAGGTAGTTGATGTCCACGTAGGTTTTCCTTGGCTCGTCGATGTACCAGGCACGGTCATCGTGCACGGGATGGGCAGATTGGTGGTCTCGTTTGAAACGCTGCTCTTCAGGAATGTTTGGAACAACCTCAACCATATATGTAGGGAAGCCATCTTCCCTAAGCGGACATTCACTCTTTGGAACAACACAGATCGGCAGAGGGAGGCCTTTTTTGCCTTTTTTTTTCACAGGTTTCCTCTTCCTCTTTGCTTTGGGCCCAAAGGATGACATGAGAAAGTTTTTCTGCAAGTATTTTGAGCCTTTAAAAAAATCGTCAAGGCTGATCCTGTCAGAGTGAGCTTGTTCATTCTTTTTAGCAAGAGTTTCTATTTGTTCATCGGTCATAGCACCCCAGTGCTTCTGAATAACTGATATAAAATCACTCCTAGATACCGTCCCATCTCCTTGGTCGGCAGCCTCAAACTCCTTGCGGATCGCAGCCTTGTGCTCTAAGGACCAGTCGTACACCTTCAGGTACCAGGCAAGGTCCTCATCTGGTTTTTTAAAGGCTTTTTCAACTTTACGCAATGCTGTTGCTGCTGCTTTAAACCCACAGTTCTTGGCAACCTCCCTTGGGGTCAGATGTAACAAGTTTTTCCATGTAGGATCACAACCTAAAAATACGGACACAGTTTCGCTGATGGTGCAGTGGAATTCCTTATTATGTAATATAAGAAACTTGTAATATACAGGCAACTCATTGCCACAGGTCTACAGTTTTATACTGTTTCAACTATAAATAGCGATAGAAGGTGGAACCACATCATTGATCTCAGACTGGAAGGTCAGCCACATGCCCATATTTGTTTCCCAAAGGGAGAAGAATTGGGCAACCCATGCCCAATTTATTCATCCACTCATGAATATGTATAAAAAGACAGAAGTTCAGTGGAAACTTTACATTTTTATTTAAAGTGGTGAGCAAGGTTAAGAAGAAACAAACTAAGATTAAAATATCACTTAGTTCTATACCCCAGCATTACAATTTGGCAATGGATCACTAGTTAACAGTTTGATCACAAGAACAGAATGTGGAATTTTGCATGATCCTCTTGAATCAAAGCTTGAAATGCCATGATCATCTGATTAAGTCAAGAAAGGATCACAGCTGCCTCAGGGTATGTTTCAATACCCATGGGCATGAAGTTTTCCTCATGACTACACAGAGATTTTTTTTTTAAATGTTCATCAACCAAAAATTTCTTTTCTACTGGAAGTTTCAATACATTTAAAACCAACTAAACCCAGAACCACTTAATACTGTCCAACACTAAGTTATACAACCCCCTGGTGTTTCTGCTGCTTTCTTTGAGAGATGTTTTCTCATCCACATGAGATAAGAGGATCTGTTAGGCCCTTTTGAATGAGAATTACATTTGCCACATGGTACCCAAGAGTCAATCCTTCAGATACCCAAATGAAATCTTTCCTTTAGCACAGAAATGGAATATAGATGATAATTGCAAAGTAACTTAGTTTTAATGTACCTCTTTGTCCTATATACCTGCAGCAATCTGCAAATCCTCCGTCCGCAGCGTAATGAAGTGGCGTGTTACCATTCATAGCAATCAGTTTCAAGTCTGCATTATAACCTGAAATAATCCTCAGAATCTAGAAAAACAAACACAGTGCCACCAAAAATCTCATCTGTTTCTTAAGATGTGAAAATGTGAAATTGAGTTACAAATAAATGCAATATCTTATGTTCCCATTTTAATGATGAAGTTCTCTTCCATGTCCAGCTGGTCAAGGCACGTATAACATTAATGTTTTCCATAGTATTATGCTTATTTAACTGACGAAATGGAAACTTTGTGCAGTTGTAGACATCACGGACAATCTTCACTCCTGCCAACTCACTGTAAGCCACTGTCTGGCCTATCTATCACGACTGGATTCCCTTTCATACTTAGTTGCTTTTGATTACTGATTATTATGCTTGACATAATGGACTCAAAATCCCCCCAACAAAAACACACTCCAAAAACCCCAAACAAAACCCCACAACAACAACAAACCACCCAGCTTTGGCTTCGCAGCAATGCTTTAAGACCACAAATGTCAGTACCTCAAAAAAGCCTCCTTTGGCTGCGAAATGTGCAGCGCTGTGTCTTTCAAAGTCAAACAGGTTGACATCGGCTCCCCTCCGAAGCAGAGCACGCACCACCTCCGCAACCCCTTCCCTTGCAGCTTCCATCACGGCTGTGCGACCCGTGGCCTGCAGGGGAGCAAGAGAACAACTCAGAAGTTGTTCCGTGTGCTAAGGCTGGAACAGTAGGATCTGATTGTTGCAAGCTGGCAGAAAACTGGAAGTCTCCTTTTAGCTAATACTGGCAAAAGGAGGCAACTCTCATAGTTTCAAAGATAGTCGCAGGTAAACTTTCAGAATCTATTCATAGTGCTGGCTAAGTTATGAGTAGTCTGATCCCAGCAACTCAAGTGCATTAAAAGCTTGAGTCCCTTGAAAAGTGCCCATGAAAAGCAATTCCTTAGTTAAGGAATCCTTTATTCTGTGGGCATGTTCTCATGCATATTTACAAAATATAACACAAAATACCACCTCAGCTTATGAAATAAGGAGCATAAGGAGTCATGGCTGGAAGAGTGATACGGGGAAGGCAGACAACCAGGGAATTTCACTACTGTTCTGTGAGGAAAAGTTCACACTCTAATATATTAATGTTGACTTTTTCTAGATAATAATGTTTGTTTGCTTTGGATAACCTTAAGGGAAAGCTTGAGTTTCTTGACTTATCAACAGCACAGAGCTTCAGTCTTTCAGGTCTTTGCTAAATTAAGGAAACAAACAAAAAAGTGATTAAGACATACAAAAGAGAAAAAAGTTTCTTATGCCTCATCCCCGCCTTGATTGCTCATCAGGTTTTTCCTGCTGGACTCACCTTTTAGTGAATATTATTTCAACTCTGAAAATCTAAGGACACATCAAGGCAAAGTACAAATCAGCACTGCTCCACTGAAGAACAGTCAACTGCAGGTCCAAAGAGCTGGCTCAGTTACATTTTGGTTTTGGGAAATATTTCCACTCTAAATATACAAAAATCTAAAAGGAAGACTTAAATCCCTCTCCTCCAAAAAAGGGTAATACAGAAGAGGGGAATAGGTATGGCCACAGAGCTAAACAATTTTCACTGCTTAATTATTTTAATGTGAGGATTTAAAGTCATGTACTTTGTTCATCCGGTAATTATTCTATACTCCTGTATATGTTCTTAGTGACAGAAATGCTCATACCGGATCTTTTGCATGGGGATTTGCTCCTCTCTCCAAGAAAATCAGACACATGTCTTTAACCTCATGAGCTTGCTCACAGGCTTGTAGAAGCACAGACCTCCCAGTAGTAGTGCAGTTGTTGACATCCGCACCATATTCCAAGGCAATGCGCAGGCAGTGGTAATGTCGTGCTGTAGGTATAAGGCAGTAAAACAAAATACCTGCAAAGAAAACCAGCAGAGGTTATGGTGCAATAGGAAATTACTAGAGAGGTTATGAGGCTGTGAGCTTCACAGCTGAACAGTCTGCAGCAGAGACCCCTTCACTTAGGCTATAGCCATGCAAAAAATGCTTCTATTTAGGGTCTTTACTTGGGGAGTAACCCAAAATTTAATATGTCACAGGTCATGGGAGGAATGTGATTCTCAATCATAAGCTACCTCTCAGCTGTGTACTGGGGAGACCTATGATTTAAAGGCCTAGACTCTTCAGGGAGAATTATTTTCATTTTTATCAAAGCTGTTATGGCCAATAGCTTCTGTTGGGCTGTAAGGATTACCCTCAACCATGGTTCCTTTCCACAGGTGGGACACATCATATGTAGTAAGTGTGTCACACAGTTAAAGGATTGTTTTATGGTATTTCTGGTCTGATAAGGTTCCCTCTCACTCACCTTTCCCTTCGTTATCCACAGCAGTCATGTCTGCGTTAGCTTTTGCTAATAATTCCAAAACCACCTCATGGCCTAGCTCAGCTGCCTTCATGGCTGGAGTGCGTCCCATTTTGTCGTGGACATTTGGATGAGCTCCGTGTTCCAGCAAGAAGCGGCACATGTCAATGTCATTTTTCATGCAGGCCAAATGAAAGGCACTGTATCCTTTCTTAGGCTCTGTGTAATTAATGAGATTTGGGAATCCTTTCTGGACCAAATTTTCTATTTGCTTCTTGTCTTTCTTGTGAACACACTGAAGAAGTTTGTAGATCTGTAATTTTAGAAGTCTTTTATCTACAGGTAGCATCCCAGAATAGGGCAAAGTGTCTTCTTTCAAGGAAGCAGTTTCTGCATTGGGAGAGAAGAAAACATGTAACCTCAGACATGAGATTATAATTACATGCCAGTAAAACCAGGAATCAGACTATGTTCACAGCATGAAAATATCCACTTTACCTTGACAGAACACTAAGCTTTGATTTAATTTATCTTTTATTATGTACAGCATATATAGAGACTATATAAACCCAAGTAGCACCTTGTAAAATTTTTCTTTCTAGTCATCCAACTGTTCTGAAGAGGTCTCATTCAAGGAGAAAATTAAGTTAAGAAGCTGTAGGGTAACTGCCTTCCATTCAAGGGACTGTTATAATCTACAATTACTTGGAAGCCCAAGGGGAGGCTGTTCATCTGTCATTTTCAAAGGGAAAAAAAATCACAAGACACAGTGTCCTCTGCACTTGCTGAAACATAAAATTGATAATAAAATTGATACTAACATCACCTCATCAGTGCCTGAACACCTTCCTTTTTTTTTTTTTGGTAGCTGATGCATGAACTTTCTGCCACATTATGTACATAAAAGAGTAAGTTGAATTTCTCTGCAACAAAAACCTCGGGGGAAAAACAGATGCAGATAGTGAGGCACTGATATGGGAAAACGTTCCTCCAGGTGATGCAACACAAGCTTCTTGAAAAAAGTGCAGTGCAGGAAGCCAACTTTGACTTGCCTCAGTTCTGGTTGGTTTGGGGGTTTTTTGTTTGTGGGTTTGTTTTGTTTTTTTTTTCTTTTAGGATTTTTAGCCTCTTTTAGCTGGTCTCAGCATTTGCGACTGGAGGGTCAAGAAGGGTCAGACATTATAAGGACCACTTCTGAAGCTTGCCTAAGTGGATGGGAAGCTTCCCATCAGCTTCAGCAAGCCTTGGGTCAGCCCATCCTCCAAAACTCTTACAGGACATGGAACAAAAAAAGGTGGAGGAACACCTGCTAGGGCATACTTGGGTTTTGGTTTGTTTGGGGTTTTTTTACTTGCAATGTAGTCTGTAAATGGGACCACTCCATATCTGCCTGGCTACTGCTGGGTGCTTTGTAGATGTCCACAAGAAGGCAGATTGTTTAAGTGGGTACTAAAATGCAATGACTTTCTCTTTGCAATGAAATATGGTCCAAATAGATCAGAGGTTCTCCATTTAAACATGACATTACCTAAATGCTAAATTCTTTTCCGTTTAGGTCTTACACAACCCTCATTCTGATCATATACAAAGTATATTCTTACATTGCACAATTAAGTAATTAAGTAGCAACAACTTAAATCTGTCACGTGTGGTTTGTTCATTCTCATCTCTGCTATGTTGTGCTTCTTGTGGCATTTTGTCCAGGGAAAGGGAATAAATGCAGAGATTTTTATCCTACTGACAGGGGTTACACCTATAGCAGCTTAGAGCTGAGAAATAAGGCTATTTCAGAGTAATGCCCTAGAAGAGAACACTAGAGTCCCCATGGAGCCTGGCTTTTAGAGCCTGAAACAGGGAGCGATTTCTGAGCAAATTTTCAATACGGGAAGTTTTTTCTGGCTTCTGAGCACAGGGAAAGTAGTGGTGTAAACTCTGCAGGGGCTGTGAGGAGGAGCAGCAGGAAGGTACTGCAGGAAAGGCTCTTACAGTACTTACACCACTGAAATTCAGCAGAAATGTTTTTAAAGATACTTAGATGAAGCTGACAAGCTTAAATGTTCTCTCATGCTCTTGTTCCATTTCCCACCATCCTGCAGCAGTAAGGAATTTGGGTTTACTTCCAAAAACTTTCTTCCCACTGTTATTCATCAATACCACCTGGATTTTGCACATTTTTTCAGGAACTCATTTAGGACCATAACTTGCCTTTTCTTCCCTTCTTTCTCCCCAGCTGCAAACACTGAAGAAATTACATTCTCCTTGGAAATAGGTTAGGAATGCCACAGAACATGAGCAGAACTGCAGTTGGTAAAAAACTGTTAGTAACATTCAGTGAAGCACAAATGGATATAATATTCAATGCATATGGATTTGGGTTTATTTCATGGATTATCCTGGAGATTCCAAACAGTGCCAGTGCTACCTCTTGCACAAACATTACACTCAGTCTCTGATGCACAAACACCCAGATGTCCCAGGGTGCTGTGTGTTCCAGGGGGTGAGACAACACACTTGCAAAACAAGTCTGAAGCTAAAGTGAAATAAGTCCATTATTAGGTATCACTTGCTCCCTACAACCTCTGCCCCATGCAGGACATGAGATTGATGGCACACTTTCCGTTTTGCTCAGAGGATAATGCACAGTGCAGTACAATTTTAGTCCTAAACAGATTTTTTTCTGGTGCTTTTGAGATGCTTATCACAGTATTCTTTTAATACTCAACACACAGTAATAAAATTATTTCCATAAACATAAGTGAAATTATTTTTATCACAATAGTGAAGTTTGTTGTTATCACAATTCAGCCACCAGTGACACCTTATCCAGTTTAAATTCTTTGCTTCAAAGCATTAAGAACCAAAAAATTATATGAAAACAACCATAACATTTTAACTGTTACGGTTAATGTTTCTTTGCAGCATTTCTTGAAAGCGAGTGGATCAAGTTTTATTAGAAGTTTCTACAGTGGCAGAATCAAAGTAAGACAGGTGGGATAGAAAGCTGAGGGATAAAAATGAGGGATTGTTAGTGTGGCTTGTAGTCCCCCAGTCATGCTCTGGGGAGGGCTTCATGAAGCCATAATCACAAATCCCAAGCTTGTAACATTTGCTTAGCAACAATTTTATCTGTTGACAAACATCAACAGACTGACTACCTTCATTCTGCCAGCTTGTACCACTGTTTTGGTTGAGAGCATGAACTCTTTTCAAATCCAGATTAATCCTTTTCTCAGTGCACCTAGTATGAAGGAAATCATTTTAATCAGATTCCTGTTTTCCCACAAAGCTTTCCAAGCTGTGATGGAGGTGTATTGATAGAGAGGGAAGGTCTGGTGGCCTGATCTCACTCCCTGACTTCCAATCGAAGCCTGGTCCCTGACTGCTGCTGGAAGCACTTGTGATTCCTTCTTAAAAGTTTGCAACATTTTCCAGTTTCAACATTTCGAGTTGAAAACATCCCTTTAATTATCACTATTCACAAACCAGTAAACAAAATTTTCATGTGTTTTATCTTTAGTGAGAGAAAATAGCTGAGCGCTTTCTAAATTTAATCCCTTTGCACGCTGGGCACAGAGATAAGCATGAGCCCTATATGCCAGTATAAAAGGAACCAATATGGTAACAGTGCCACGCTATATTTACAGCTTTATATGAATAATTGCACTGGATTTTTGGCTGTGACTGATGTTTAATAGGAGTGATGCAGCAAAATCTTCCTAAAACTGAATTCCAGTATCATGAATAGCCTGTCATGCTGGGGTTTTCTCTTGATGTTAACTCTCCAGCAATGCCTTGCCTTGGGCTGAGGCACAACTGAGCAGTGAGTGAGGGGCACTTTGGTCTGAACTGAGCCGCTTTCAATGTTGTGTCGAGATCTCAGCCCAGATCCAGCCCTTGGGGAAACAGGGCCCAGTCCTGAGTGCTGTAAAGGCAGTCCCGAGGTTATGGCTGGGTTGGATCAAAAGATGTGCATCCTTTTGTCTTCAGCTTGCCTTGCAACTTGCAGTCTCCTCCGTGTCCATCCCAACTGGGATGTAATCGAGCCCAAATTGCCAGCGGCAGGCAGCCCTCGGGGCCAGCCAGCACCTGGCAACCGGGTTTGTGAGCAGCACCTGCTGGGACAGGGGCTGAGAGGAAGCGGCTCCTCAGCCAGGAGCAGAGCTGGGCTCTAGGAAAGCCCCTGGACTGCTGGGGAGCTGGGGATGAGGTGCTGCTGCGCCCAGGAGCAAGGAACAGGGTGAGGAGCCGCTCCTGCCCAGGGCTCTGGGGAAGCCAGGTAAGGGAAAAATCCCGTGTTGGTTGAATTTCCTTGGGCTGGAACTCAAAGGAATGGGCGGCCTGTAGAGGAGACTAACGGGAAAGAAGGATGCTGGAGAGCTGGCGATGACCCACGTCGCGTTCCCTGCCAAGGACACGCTGGTCGGACCGTGCAGACACCCAAACTGAGGTACTTGCCCGCTGAGAGAGGTGCGGGCCGTGAGGGGGGCGATGCCCACGGTGTGCGTGTCCGGCGAGGCTGCGCTCAGCCCTCACAGCCCGCCGGCTCTGCCCCAACGCCACCGCAGCGCTGGCGAGGCGGCGCCCCGACTGCCATGGCCGTCTCTTTGGTAACGGCGTCGGGCGGGCGGGAGCCGTGAGGCGGTACCGGCTGCCCTCAGCTCGCGGGTCTCCTCAGC
>VZRJ01005001.1:36952-112166 GCA_013397565.1 Ptilonorhynchus violaceus | reverse complement strand
GCGGGTCCCCTCAGCTCGGTACAGGCCAGCGCCTCGCCGCCCTCCGAGCCGCCGGGGGTGAGGCGGGCACACGCGGAAGGAGTTGGGTGTCGTGGGCCGTTTCGTGTTGCTGACTTACTTGCCAAACCTTCTTTGACTCCCCCATGGGAAGCAACGCTGTATGGTTGATTCGCCTCTAAATTTTACTGGAGTCGCCACAAAAATGGAGTGGCAAGGTCTGTGCGTTACCCAACTGCACGGCCATCCCCAGAGGGTTTGTGTAGCACAGTAATACAAATGAGCTTGAATGGAAACGTAATGGTTCACAGCCCCCTCTGGAAGGAGAAACATGTTTATTAACGGCGAAAATGCCAATGAATGGGGGAAAAGGCTCAAAACTGCTCAAGTGAAGCCTAGGTCATTCTAGAAGGCAACAGCACTAACCTTGGGACTGCCCAAGCTCTCTCTATTTCCTTTCTGTCCATTTCTTTTAGTGCCGAATTTCCAAATGCCACAACCCTGCCCTCAGTGCTCCTGCCACGCTCAGTAATGGTGTATGGGATAACTGCAGCCACACTGTTTGCCTTGTTCCTGGCCAAGCCTGGCTGTTGAATTATTTTGCAAATCACCTCTAGCATTAGGAAATTCAACAAAAATTGGTTTTTGATGTGAAATCTCTTCTGCCAGGGAAGTGGTGATGTGCAGCTGGATGCATGTCCAACAGCATGGAGAGGCGGCTGATGAAAATCATGGGACTGTGTGGTGAGTCACAACAAGAGAACATCATTTTAGCATGAAGTATTTCATTATTTACCCTGCAAAGGAGTGCCATTTGTACCGCAGCTATTTCGTGTTAGCACTCTGTGGTGCGAATTGGCTGGATTGTTAGTGATGCACTGTTCTGCCTTGGTGGATTTCTTTCCTGTTTGGAACATACAGCATCCAGGCCCTTCTTCTTCTTCTTGGTCACACTAAATGGATGATACATACATGGCACAGTACAAGATGTTTCCCTGCCTGTTCTGTGTAAGGTTTTTGCTTTTGCTGTTGCCACAAATAAGGAGACACATGTCTTGGCCAAAGGCCCAGGGTAAATTCTCCTTTTTCACTTTGTCGAGCAGCACACATTAAATTCCCATTAAAAAAGGTAGCACATGTATTTTGAAATTTAGTCTAATATGAAAATAACTGAAGACCCATTCTGAAACATCTGCATGACTTGTATCTGAAAATTGTGGAAATGCTGGAGCCAGACTATAACAAGTCAGTACTTGGTATGTCACCCCAAGTGTGAATGTGCATGTAACTGCATGTGTATATACTTAGATTTTTATGCTTGATTTGTTTTCTTGTGGTGATCAGCTTTCCATGCGCTTTTTAAAAGTGGTAATGAGGATTCATGATGCAAAAAGCAAAACATCCTTTTTCAGCAGCTGAACATCTTACTGGATTTTTCAAAGCAATGTGGCTTCAAGAGCAGAGGTGCTGCTCTGGTATTAGGGTACTGCAACATCTCAAAAATAAATAGGATTAAAATCCCGTTAGAGAAACTCAGAGTATTCCCTGCCTATAGAGATAAATGAAGGTCACCAGAGAAAATTATTCCAAGGTCTGAAGCTCAAGCTGCTGGGCTCTTTTTGGCTGACAGCTCAGTTTTGGAGGAGTGCCAAGCTAATGCAGGAATGCAAGTAGGATGGTGCTGGTAAAAATGTAACTGACTGCACTAAGGAAGGAAAGGTGTAAACTGCCCGGAGCTTTGAACATTCCCTGGAGATGACAGCTCCCAGAGCCAAACCTGGGAAACACGTCACACACAAATTTGGGCACGGTGTCCAAGTGCTCTGGTACAGCCCCAGGTGTGTCACTGCCTGCGTCCTCACCTGAGGGCAGCGCTGCCCGGAGCTCTGACGTGCTGTGAGTTAGGGCAGCCTTGGGGCTGCTCTGTCCTGGGTGCTGTAAGCACATCCGCTCCCTTCCCACACAGGACATCTCTCACAGCCAGGAAGGAGCTCCTGGCACAATCCCAGAGGTGCTCCGCTGCCTTCATGGTTCCCTGGATGAATGCAATGTGTGGAGCCCATAGCAGATAGGTTTTGTCCACTGTGTCAGCATCTGATAATGAGATCACCACTAGTAAATCATTTCCAAATCAAGATTATTCCAAAGAACATTTATTATTGAGGAGCATGTATGTTTTCCCCTTGTTTTACATACTCTTAAACATTAACCTCAGCTGTTCCTGCCAACATATGTACTTTGTCATGATAAGTAAAGCCCCTGTTACTGATGTGCTCACTTTGCAGCTCCAAAATGGTCTAATAACACATGAAAACATTTTACTGCTGAACAGGTGGTCCCAAAATATTTGAAGTACAAAGGCTGTGAAGTTTTTTAGGTGCTAGCAGAAGGTGCCAGGCTGACAGCACTACACAGTCCCTCCATGGAACAAGTGGAACAATAGAGCTGTCAACCTCTGTTCCACTTGCTGTCTCTGTATTGTGCTGGTTTTTATCTGTGGATGTCAAAGCACAAGGTTGCTGTGAAAGTCCCACAGCTGACCTCTGGAGGGAGGCTGTGCACCACAAGGACGCTCGGGCTGGATGGCACTGGAGTCCTGCTGACATCGGTGGAGCTGGGCTGGTGACAGCCTAACTTCAGCTGGAAGGTGAGCTAGAGGATTGCCTGGTTTTTATTAAGCCTTTTACTATGGAAGTAATTATCACTGTTATACATCTCTCTGGATTCTGATGCTAGTGCAAAAAAAATCTGCTGTGTGGTGCATTCCACCCAAAATCTCCTTGTTCAGATTTGCCAGCTTGGGAGAATGACACAAATTTACACAATTGGCTAATACTGAAGGTCATCTGGGCTGTTCCAGCTTGCTGTGAGTTGCACTGAGGGAGCACGAAATAGAATCAGGGTGTCAATATTGCTAAGTGTCCATAAACCTCCCTGCCTTGCCCACCCATAGTTCTGCTGTGGGACTGAAGTGCATCTGCTTTGGGGTGGGGGATGTAACTGTGTTTGTGTATTTCCTGGGCTCTGCTCTGTTTCTGGGTTTGATGCCTCTGTATGAAGCTGTTGACATCACTCAGATCAATGCACAACTTACTGAACTCATTTAGCTAGTTTACTCTTCTTTATTCTCTTTCTGTAATTGCTTAATGACAAAACCAACACTTATTCTTTCTACCAATTAATATGCACTCTTAGGAATAAGCCTTTGCATCAAGGAGAAAAATCCATGAAATAACTCTTAGGTCCCTGATACTGTGTCCTTGGAGAAAAGACTTGAGAGGAAAGCTGTGGCTCTTTTGGGGTGGTTGTTTTCAAGGAAAAAAACTAATCCCACAACTTCTGTACCCTATGGGACCCATGGAGGAGGGAGTGCTGCACCCCTTCCATCAGCATTTCCTATGAGGGTCTCGCTCCTATTAAGCCCAGGGACTCTGAAATGATTGCTGCTACTTTTCTTTCAAGCTTACTTGTATAACACTGTGCCTTGGAACACATATAACTCAGTGGGAGGATTCCAGATGACTTTCAGTGGGACATTGTTAATAACTGAAGCTCTGACTCTCTCTTGATTAGTACTTTTTATGCAGATCAAAATATTAAAAAGCTAAGGGGAAAGAATAAAGATAATTTTGTAGCTGGTTTTCAGTTAGCTTCCACAATGGTGGTTAGACAGCAATGAAAATACAAACTACCTTCTTTTATCCCATTGGTTCCCACCCTGTCACTGTACCCTGTTTAAAATCCTATGCACTGCAAGTTCTTAGTTTTCAAAGTGAAGGAATAAATGTGGAGCCTTGCTCATCTGATGTTACATGAGGCTACTGAAATATTGATCACATGCTTCACACTACCCAGCAAATAAAGGAGGAATTTTCAGCTGGAAGTTATTTTGTATCTTTGAGGTGGATCTTCTGGTGGTGCTGGCTCTCAGAAATTTAGTGCAGGAGCTTTTAGAAATGCAGATAGAAGGGAGACAGTGTAATGGAAAGCGACATTGGGTTTGAGGCAGAGACCAGCACACGTACCCTGGGCCTGATGGAGAAACATCTGGGTTTCAAAGCTGCTTGTTGAGTCCAGTGCTGCTTACTGTGAGGAGGGGTAATCTGCACAAAGAGCAGCTAAGAGCATGAAAGCAATGCTTCCAAAGCAATGCTGGGCTGCTGAAATCCCTGAGGTCAAGCAGGGGGAATTTCTATACCAGAAATCGATTGGTTCAGTTGGAATAAGCCTTGTTCCTGTTCCCTTGCTTGGCCTTGCTCAGTTGTGGTTAAATGAGGAGAGGGATGATAATCATCTGATTATCCTGCTACTGACAGTCTGTGGAACAGTTGGGAGCCCAGGCTTGTCCTCTTGCCAGTGCCAGCTCCAGGGATGGGTTCAGCATTTGGAAAAGAGAAATAACGCATTCCACAATCTCCAACAGGTGCAGTGGCTGTTCCACTGCTGAGTGTACCAGGAGAGAACCTGGAATTGTCAGTCTGTTGGCACATCTCACCTATGTTCCTGACTCACACTGCCCAAATCACCCACTACAAGAAAGCACAAATTTTCTCACTAATTAATAAAATATGTTGGGAAAGACTTCCCAGGTATAGGATGCGATTACTGGTTCAGATGAAAAAGTTAACTATGTCAACTTACAGCAGAGTCTTTGATTTGAAATGGGAGACCTGGCATGGGGGAGGCTAGTGCTCAGTACTGCTGCCTTGTATCTACCAGGGTCACCACAGTTGATCCCAGCTATTCTGGGATCTTTTGGTCCCAGAGTTCTTGGATTTTGTGCCATGCCACAACCAAGTCAAATTTAAAATTGTATAGGTGTAAACCAGCAATCTTTTCAACAACAATTAGTAGGAGACTGTTAATGAAGCTACTGTGATCAATTACTCTCATAGATAAATGTTACTAACATTTCCCAGTTCATGTTAATATATATTCTTTTCATCAGACCTTATTCCCTCTAATAGCAGCAAAACCAGAGCTCCAGGCTGAATATGTTCTTTCTGAGCTTCAAATATACTGATATCTGTCACCTTGGTGTTTAGCGCTCTCCCTACACAAGTTAACACATTGATTAACCCAGACATTAGATAAAAGATAGAGTTTATTTAGGATTAAATACTTATTTATAAATTGAATATGTAACTTATTTTCCAAAGTCTCTGATGTATTTGCTTTGTTACAGCTTTATTCAGAACACCTGAAAAAGGACTGAACTAGTTAGTCAAGACAGTGTTTCCATCTACAACTTTATTATTCAAAGGATCATAGAATGGTTTGGGTTGGAAGGGACCTTAAAGACCTTCTTGTTCCAACCCCCCCCCGCTGTGGACAGGGACACCTTTCACTAAACCAGGTTGCTTAGAGCTTCAAGACTTCCTAAATTGCTACAGCCACTTAGCTCCATTCAAAGTATTTCAAGGTCCATTGCTCATTTCCAACTTTTCCATTAACCTCTTCTTATCACCCCTAAATAAATGGCTACTTAGGTTTCTACAAGTAAGGTCTTTTCATCTCTGCTGTAATGACTTCAGGTGTACAGTTGCCCTGTAGGATGTGCTTCATTTTGTCTGCGTCATGTCTGTAACACAATAACCTGCTATTGCATTAGAAAAAAGATGTATTAAATTTTCTAGGCAATAAATAAAGCAGCATAAGTGGATGGGGTTTTATCCACGTGGGAGAGATAAAGTTACTTAAATGATTTAATTTTACATGGAGTCCTGTATGTTTTTCCATAGGAATTTGTGACAGTTCTGACTAGGGAGACCCTCCAAAATTTGTATTGGTTAATTGGTGTCATTATACTGATGCCTGGGGGTATTAAATTCAGCTCTGACTTTCACATTTTAAAACTTCCTCACCCGAGGCAGTGAATAGCACCAACATGGGCTATGCAAGTTTTACTTTGCTCAGAGCATAAGACAAAACAGAATCCATCACGAAAGTTGGGAATGAAGCACACACAAACACGAGTACTTTTTCCTTCAGCTTCGCCACCATGTAACGTGCCTTGGGTGCAGGAGATGTCAGAGCATCAACCATAGCATCCACAACCTCATTGCCATTAGTGCTTCCCTCACTGAGGATGCTGTTGAAGAAGTTTGCCCGCTCTTGAACGTACTCCTTGTTGTAAACAGCCTTTTCCTCTTCACTGAGTTCACTCCAAATCTCGTCGGCACTGACTGGTGGCTGAATTTTTGTAGAGCGTGCATAATTTCCTGGCTGAATAATACAGACCTGAAAGCAAGAGGTGAAACTTATCAAAGTGCAATCAGTCATTGTGAATTCAATTAAACACTATAGTCAGTAATACAGATCAAAAGCTCTCTGCAAACAAGGTTTCTTCCAGAAAATGCTGCTTTGTTGAAATTTTAACCCTGGAAACTTGACTGAAATCAAGTATGTTCCCGTGAAAAATTTAAGATTGCAGAGGTGCTTTATTCTGACTTCCTCATTTTGCTCTGATGTTAATGTTCTTGTTTTGACTACTCAGCACACCCTCAAAAAATGCAATAGAGCATCTTTGATTTTTTATAGAATGCTTAATGGTATAAATGTTTTGACAATACTGAGACAAAGCATTTCAGTATGACTTTGATGTCTTCAAAGTGGAATACTTTGGATTTTTCACTCAGTGGAGAATCCTGCAATGGATAATTTTTTGACCCAGTTTGGGACAAAAGGAAATATCAAAGAACATTAGCAGGTCCTGGGGAAAGAATTGCTGTTTTCCCCAAGCAGGTGTAATTAAAAGTAAACTAGGTCTTGTCACCAAAGAACAGAGGGGACCAAAGGTCCTGCTCTGCCTCTCACTGCAGCCATTAGCAAATTTCTGTAGATTTGTGCACATACACTTAAATTGAAAGTACACAAGTCCTTTGCTGCTCCACAAGTTTTATTTGTGTGTGTTGTTGCTGCTGTTCTGCCCCCTTCTGAGTCTTCCAGGGAATTTTGGAGCAGGCTGAGCCCTCACAGCACACATGCTTTTCCTCAGTTAGCAGCAGCCTTCTTCAATCTATTTGTGGATATGCAACATTAAAAGCTCTGTGGCATTTAACTGACCTGATTTCTAAAGACTGGAACACAAGGTGAGGAAAACCTGTGCTGAGCTGTGTAAGAGTCTGGGGGATCTGACAGATATTCTCTGGCAAGTCTGTGGTAATATAAAACCTTAATGTCTCCACTCTGCCACCCAGCCCACCTACCAAAGGCTGCCACCTGTGCCTGTTGGCCTGCACGGCGATGGAAGTGCTGCCTATCAGGAGGATTGGGGTGCAAGTCCTACACGTAGGGAGCAGGAAGGGATGAGGACAAACTCCAGCAGAGGAATAGTGAGCACAGCTGGGACAGCTTGTGTTTCCTCAGGTAGGTTTGTCACACGGCATCCTTGGGAACCCTCCCTTCTGGTGCTATTTAGGAAAGTGTTTGGTATCAGCCAAACTAATGCCAATAGTAAACTTCCCACATTTATTGTTAACAAAGGCGTTTTGAAAGCTTCCTTTTTTAGAGTTGGCTAGGAGAGGAGGAGAAATGGTATTTTTTTTCCCTTCTCTGATTTTCTGTAGTCTTTCTACTGGAAGACACACACTTTGTTTCCTGTAGGCTGTCAGTTTGCCTGGCCAGAGTTCAGTGGGACAGAGCCATAGCTCCATCTGTTCCTTTCCACCTCTGTGCAGCTTTCTCCTGAAAGGACAGAGAGGACAACAGAGCAGTGGAAGGGAGCACAGGGATGAAGGACTGTGTATTTTGCAGGCTCTCCACAGGATAGGTTCTCAGGCAAATGCCAGCCAACACCTTGCATACAGTGAGAAACAGAAAAATAACTCTCGAAGATATTCTGGAAACATTTGTCAGCCTGGCTCACTCTGTTATGTTGAGTGAGTATGCTGGGACTGTTGCAGAGGTGGAGTAGTAAAAATCCCAAAACGACCAGAGCAGCTAACCTGTTCAACTAAGCTCTTCCATGCATTTGAGATTATCCTCAGCTAATCAGCTGAAATCCTCATCGTGCTGTGTGGTATTAGGATGTGTAAAGTCACTTGCATTTTATAGGACTTCATATTTGTCTGACAGGGGTAGTTAATAGATGCATAGCTGTAATTTTTTCCAACACAAAGCTTATGAACAATGCTGTAAATCTGGGTACATAAACAGTGCACCAATGTAAACCTTCCAGGGAAGACGTTTAGTGTTTGAGAAGAGTGTTTCAGCAGGAGAGTTACTCCAAGGAAAAAGCCCAGTGAAGCTACTTAGTGATCTAAGCTCCAGGCTTGACTATCAGTGTTGCTTAGACAGGGCACTAAGAGCACTCTTAGAGCCTCTTAGGTTAAGAGAATAAAAACATAATTACTCTGCACAATACTGCCTCTTGCAGTGTAGCTGTTCTCACAAAAAGCAAGGAGCTTTTAAGCACTGATATTGTAAGAGGAGAGAAGGAACCCCTCAGGCAGGTGACAGCCTCCTGGCTGTACAGCCCTCGGTGTCTGGGCTCTTTGCACCCCAGGGAACATTTGGATTTGTCACTGCTGTTAGGAGCTCTCTGTGGAGCATGGCACTGCTCAGGCAGGCCTGTGTCAGGAAGTTTCTCCACTGTAGAGGATGAAGAGAAAGGGTGGAAGTTTCAGGGTTGACACACAGACCTGTTACCCACCAGCTTCTCAGAACTGCAGACATCACCCATGTCTGCTGTTCTCAGTGATTTCCAGCTGACTGATTAGCCAGAGAGAAACTACCTCTTTCCAAAGGGAAGCTGCACCCATGGATGCAGTTCTGATCTTTTATCTTTGTCACTTTGTTTCACACCACTCATTACATCACTTACCTGGTTACCAGGTTCTTGTTACATCACTTACCTGGACACCAAACTTCTTCATTTCCAGTCTTAAAGCATCACAGAATTTTTCAATAGCTGCCTTGGTCATAGAATAAATGCCATTTCCCAGAGTGAAATAGGCAATGATGCTGGACATGAAAACAATACGACCTGGAAAGAAAACAGTGCAAATAACATAACTTCACTCTCACTCTTTAACATGGAATCAATTTACCTCAGTCTTCTGAGCTGCTAATAATGTGGTGTTTAGCAGGAGGCTGGTTTACTGCACACTGTGCCAAAACTGGGCAGTGTCAGTGTGCAGTTGCAGCACAGAAATGCACTCAGCTCTGTTAAGCAGAGAGGTTCACACAAAAATCTTCCACCTAGTGACAGATGCTGGACTAGACAAAGTGTAATACACTCCCAGCATGCTGCTTATTCCTTCTGAGTGAGACGAGATGAAAAAGATGGAAATAAAGCAGTGCCCTAAAAACTTTAGACTGAAAAAGAGTAGTAAGAGACTGTGGTAGTAAGAGGAGAAGGATGCAGAGGAGACGAGCAGGTGATTTTCCCTGAGGTGGATATATGGTTACTAACACCATTTTTTCTGTGCTAATGATGTCTCTCTGCACTGAGACCTGGCTTTATAACTGTGCATATAAAGTCCAAGTCAGACTGTACAGTGATAAGCTTCACCAAGGAAGCTTATTGACATATTGACAAGATGTGTGCAGGCTTACACTACCTTACAAAGATTTCCCTGATCTGTGCTGCTTTTTTCGTCTAACTCCTGCTGAGTGCAGGCATACCTTAAATAGCAGAGATTTCTCCTTGGAGGCATAGGGCTGTGCTTCATTTCCATTGTTTACTTGTAAACTCATGTCACATAGTCCTACCATGGGACAAGGAATGTGTAACTGTGGATATACAGATACCAGAGATGAGGGAGAAGATGGCCTTGTCACTAACAATACAGGGAACACAGTTGCGCTCCTGTTGCTGCCACAGATGCAGATAACATCTGGGCCCCAGATCTCACCAAATGGAATAGGGTTGGGGGATATCAAAAGCTATCATAGGAATGCAGTGAAATCTGTCATTCTGAATTAGGTTCCCTGCCTTCCTACACAGCGTCCCAAATAAATCTTATATACAGTAAGAGGAAAATAACTACCAGCTTGCTGATCAAGATGCTCTATCAGCTGGCCTGGCCAGCTGGAAAAGATATGGGAAAATGTTGCTCCTCTCAGGGTAGGACCTTAAGTCCTAGGCTGGAGGGCATTACCTCCCTTTACAAGTATTAATAATTTTGAAGTTTTTCTTGGAATAGGTGCACATCTTAAAACGGCATTAAGCCATGGGTAGGATGACCTCTGCCTCCTTTGTCTGGGACCTAAGTGGTTTGGGGCACACACCCAGGATGTGGGACACCTCATTTAATTTCTCTCTGTGCCTAAGGTAATTCAAACCCAGCTTTCTCAGGAGGATGCTCTAATGTCTGTAATTCAAGCTTTTCATTTGGAGAGGTCACTTGCTGAAAAAAGTCATAAGCTTTAGCTCTCCTGGCTTTTCCTTCAAGGAAGGAGATGGGAAATCTAGGATTCTTCCTAGAAGTGCCTTGGCCTCCTCTCTTCATAGATGACACTTGAAAATGGAGTGCAGGTGTTAATCAAGGAAACATTGACAGCCATGAGATGCAAAATGTTTCTTTGAGCTGAGGTGCTACATATGTGCAGCTATCCAGACCCAAACCTTCTAAAGGTTTATGCATGTGCTTAGTATCACACACTCAATTAGTCCCTTTTGCTTCAGAGTAACCCTGTGCAATTCATGAAGTCAGAGAAATGCCTCTGGTGGATCAGCATCACAGAGTTTCAGCAGTAAGTAGGACATCACAGGGAAAAAGAGATGTCTCCCTGTGTAATGGCCACATAACACACTCACTGTGTATACACAATAGCACATTCTTTTACAAAAACACATCTAGCTCACAGTATTTAAAGGTTTCTTTTTCCTTGTGTCAGAATATCATCAACCAAAGGCAGCCAAGCAGAAAGAAGCAGAGTAACCAAAAAAGAGATGCTTTTATCTTACCAACAGTTTGTGTAGCAGGGACACCTGGGGCTTCCATATGAAACCTACCCCTTCCTGTGCTTAATGCTGCACACACAGAGCACAAATTCACAAATCCTCACCCTAAAGAGCCTCCAGCTGGAACAGACAAGGAAAAGGGTATCTTCTTCCCCAAGCACAGATGGAGACAGGTAGGGAACAAACTGCAAAGCAACCAAGCCATGCTGCCATGCTGCAAAGGGCTATTAAACCATTTCCTCTCAGAAGGAAAGATAAAGCCCCTGCAT
Source organism: Ptilonorhynchus violaceus (assembly GCA_013397565.1). NCBI lineage: Eukaryota > Metazoa > Chordata > Aves > Passeriformes > Ptilonorhynchidae > Ptilonorhynchus > Ptilonorhynchus violaceus. The sequence goes on along the minus strand of VZRJ01005001.1, from coordinate 100,991 downwards.
AGGGAGGTCCATGCAAATGCGTTTATCCCACTGGATACCCATGCATCTCTGTATGGCACTGGTTTACATACTTGAAGTTTCCTGCCCAAGGTCATAGAGAGGATCTTGCTAGACCTGGAACTGGAAGCTGGATGTCTCTAGTTCACCTCTGTAGGGTCATTCTTCCTCTCCTAATTGCCAAACAGTAAAATAGTAAAGCCTAAATAGTAACATTAAGCAGTTTATTGGATCTTTGTGTTTTCTGATTGTCAGTGCTTAAAAAGTCTTGCCTGGGCTTAATGATCTACTGTAAACATTTTTCCTCTCTTTTTTGAGTCAAACACTGAGATAAATCTTTATCTGTAAATACTTTTTTTCTTTGCAATACGCAAAGACAGAATCTTTAAGGATTTTTTTCTCCTTATGGCTTCACCCTCTTTTCAGGATCAAGTTGCTCTTTCAGGCCACACAGAAGGAGGCTGTCATTTCAGTTCAATGAGAGACAATTAAAGCCTCTTTTATAGATGCTACATTACCCTGATTATAGTAAGCTAATTATTCTACAACTCTAAATAACAGTGGATTAGCATTACCCTTGTATTTCCTTAGAAGGGGAAGAAAAGCCAGGGTTGTCCTGATGCTCCCAAGGAGATTCACATCTGCAAATTTCTCATATGTCTCCATAGACAGCCACCCTGTCTCGCCAAATGTTGATATTCCTGCATTGTTGACAAGCCCCCAGAAACCTATGGAAGAGAAATGACTCAACAAGCACCTTTATCTGCAAAACAACCATTGTTAGATAACAAAGCAGCACCAGTGATCTGGACCCTTGGAAACAACTGTATATTTGTGTTATATTTTTGTCTTTTCTACTTAAAAGTGCTGGCATGTTTTGTTTAATGAAGGGATGCAATTGTGGCCATATGGAATCATAGAATGGTTTGGGTTGGAAGAGCCCTTAAAGATCATCCAGCTCCATTCCCCCTGCCATGGGCAGGGACACCTTTCCTATAAGTCTCAGTGCTATTTAATAATTGCTCCCTTTATACTCATCTTAAGTTATTTATGAATAACATGATCTGAGAGACTACATCTTACTGCCAATGTGGTGTACCATGATATTTTAATTACTTTAATCCCACTGTGTGCTATGAGCAGCTTTGTGAAAATTATATTAAGCAGTCTAAAGGTTAAGGGGTACTATTTTCAAAGTGCCTGACTAATTTAAGAGCCTAAGTTTTGGATCCTTTTCCAAGATTTGAGCACTGGCTCCTTCTGAAATCAGCCAGAATCAGGTACATGGATGCAACACTGGGTACAGTAATCAATCAGGGTCAATGGCTACAGTATTTTTTAAATTTTGTACTTTTGAACAACTTTATTCCCCACACAGTGACAGATTTTGGTGCTAAGGAGCCCATCCCCTGAAACACAGTAACATTTCAGTGTTTACAAGCAGAAATTCATTGGCAGCCAAGCTTGTTGTGACAGAGCTGTGTGACAGGAAGGTGAAGCCCTTTAGCCACAGCAGGTTTCGTGTGAGCCCCGTGCAGCGCTAACAGCCTCGGCTGCGGGCAGTGCCTGTTTGTTGGAGTGAGGAGCCCTCGCGGCTTGGAGCTGACATGCTGCCTAAATGCTGATTAAGCCATGCTGACTTGTTCTTGCCTTCACAGCATGGAACTGTAGATGTACAGGAAAGCAGGGAGTGACGCAGGGCTTTTGGAAACATTTCTGGTTCTGTCCTCAAATCCTAACTGACAGCATTTCTAGGGTGACCAACAGAGTAACTAAGGAATTACTCTCCCAGGCTCCCAGGGTAGCCTGACTTGCCCTGAAACAGCTGAATTTGCAACTTAGTTCTGCCAGCCTGGACAATTTTGTTTATGCATTTTTTTTAAGGAATTCTTGTAGGTGTCTGAGGCAAATTATCATCTTGTCATGCCTTCTACAGGACCTCCAAGGCTGGGTTTCTGGGGAGGCAGAGTGAGTTTCAGTGTCTCTCTTCGTCCCTCTGGACACACAGCCTGAGGCAGGGGTGTGATGCTGACCCAGCTGTAGCAGCAGAGTTATTCTCAGGGGACATTTGATCACCTCAGTGAAGAGGGCACTGTAGAAACTCTTGGGCTGAGCCCTTTTCTCTCTGATCTTCTCTGACAAAACTACTGCAATAATTTCATGGTATCTAGGTTCCTCCAGAGCCCTGCCAAGAACCACCAATATTACATTTCATTCACAACAACAATTAAAGATGAAACAGAAAATTTTTAGAATTAGTTTGTAAAGCAGATCTCTGTAAGCTTTTCTAACATATATATGCACTACTTGTATTACCTAATGAAATTGGTGTTTAAATAAAGAAACAAATTTCTTTTAGTGAACATCTCATTTGCAGAGTAAAACACTCAAAATCAGGAATTTACCACCCAGAACTTGGGTAACTCTATGCTCCAAAGAGAATCAATCACTTCAGCAGCCTGTCACACAGCATCCTTGACATTGGACCTCTCTTACAAATTCAGTTACAGACTGCTGTCCTAGTAATGCAGCAATTTCCTCTGTACTCACTTCTTTTCCATGGTCCCAAACGTTAGCAGGTAGAGGAGAGGAAATGGACTTCAAAAACTGGCCACTGGAATTGGGCATCCTAAACTTCCTTCTTCCCCCTGCCTCTGCCCTATTGTTCCATGTCTTTTCATCATTCTCTGGCTTTATTTCTTCTTCTGGAGAACTAGCCCCATGGGACTTACCTCCCAGTAAAATGTTTCAAGACCAACAGATTAGAGTCCTCTGCAAAAGCTAATTATCAATATTTTTGTACTTGCACGTGATATGATCTGCAGATGGGCTGAGTCACTGCACACCCCATCTGTTTCTGCTCAAGGCTGGAGGTTTCTGTACTCAGGGTTATTTTCACATAACCTAACTCTAACACAACCCAAACTAAAGCCTGGCATCACTGCAAAAGCTGTTTCCTGATCTTTTCAGCTTTACCTTTTCTAATTAAAAAAGTCATTTCACTTCTGCCACTGGACCCTATACAGCACAGCAAGAGCACTTGCTCCATACATCCCTGAATTCATGAGGGCTTCAGCCATACAGCCATTAATCTTTAGACAATTGATTTTCTTCCTCTTTCTCTGAACTGTGAAACACAGAATTAAGAGTGCAAGGCTGAAGTTTTCTTTCCAGCCATTTGCCTCGTGCTTCAAAGCCTCCAGGTGGTTGGTGGTGAGGCCAGCCCGTGTGTATGAAGAGAGCTCACAGAATAATGGCTCCTTCCTTCTCTGCAGTGGCCAGATCAAAAGCCAAGAGGAGAAATATTGGCCTGAGTTAAAATGAAACAGACTTTTTAAAAAGAAGATTAAGTAAAACATAAAAAGACACTTTGCACCCGGTCAGCTCAAAACACTTTGTCTGCCCTCAACCAAAACATATTGTTTCTTAGAACATTTGGCATTCCCAAGTGGGAAATGTTCTGATATTTTCCAGAATGTTTCCTGCCGCTTTGTTTAGTTGAGTCAATTCACAAAATTCTACCCAAATAACAAACAGTTCATTATTCCCTTATGCCATGTTCTCAGAATATTTCCTGCCTCCTGAGAAACAACCTGCACAGCTCTGTACTTGAATCTGTTTTGGTCTTCCTTTCCTGAAATGTTTGTGGTAAAAATTAATGCTATAAACGTGCATACAAAAGATATTGTACATTTGCTTAGACAAATGCAGCTCAGGTAACCTAAGAAACACAGATGGAAATCCTGAAGGACAAGGCACAAGAATCAAAGAGCTGAAGGAGAGCAATGTTGCATTTCCTCAGTGTCCATGCAGACACATTTGGAAAAAGCAGCTGATGTTTGATGTGTCAGACTGTCAAAACAGAACTCAGTCCAAGTACAGTTTATGAAGAGAGGTGTTAGACTATGCTACAGCAGGCATGCAATAAATAAATTGGAAAGCAGGACTGGATGTCACAGAGATTTTCACTGATCTCTGTGTTGGGAAAATGGATCCTGATGACAAAGATTAAAAGGTATAGCCAGGGATCTATAGAATCACTTTAGGAAACCTCATTTAAGATTAGTGAGGCTTTCTGGAGAACAGTAGCTCTCACATGAACTCCTCAATAATTTCTACTTCACAACATGTTGACCAAAAGGCACATATCCAAAGTTCTTATTTAGGCCCAAAAGATTCTTGATATTTTTCCAGAAACTCTTAGAAGTCCTCTTCCTATTCAAGTTAATCCAGCTGCAGGCTTGCAAATCTTTTGAAAATCAGGTTGTTTCTGTGTTGGTGCCAACACTCAGATAATATCTGAATTCTGCCACACTCTCTAAATTCTGACAAGACTACTGACAAGTATTCTTGGGATCACTGATTTTGGAGTTTCTGCTCTAAACCTGAGCCCATATGAAAATGACAGGCTCTTTCCTGATAGATTCCAATCCAATACTAAAGGAAACTAGCCAAAGGAAGGAAAGTGTGATTTATCATGTTCTTTTGGAAAAATGAAGAGAGGGAACATCCCTATCTGTCTGTGGCAGTGCAGGGTGGTAGCAGATCAGATGAGACTCCTGAGTTTTATTTACATGCATTCATGAGTCACCATCCTTTGCTTGGAATATTATGCTGAGATTGTCTTCATTGTAAGGACAGTCTATTTCTATAGGGAATCTGGAATAAAATATTGTACCATGGGTGAATTCCATGAATAGAAAATCACAATTAAGTGTACGAGAGTACTTAATAACCTTTGAGTAGGAAGTGGGACTAAAACTAATATCCCTCCATTCCAGCTAGCTGCATGTCACCCACTCACAACAGGCAAGAAAAGGAAGAGAAATTCTGGTTTGAAACAGAAGAAAATAAGAAAAATTCCGAGGTTTGCTGTAGAGCCTAAGAGAGCTGCAAATCACCATGCTCTGAAGTCCTGGTCTACTTCATATTGGCTTTGAATTTCTACTCTTGCATAACAGAGAGAGAAGATAACGTGGAGCTTGGGCTAGTTATGGTTACAGCCTAACTAGAAGGTGTAGGGAGTACTGTGTTTTATTCCTGATATTCTGATTTTATTCCAGTATTTTATACAATTTTTTGTTACATTTATTACTGAATAGTCTACTTGAAGCAGAAAGTCATTTATCTTTTAGTCTTTTGTAAGTCTACTTATCCTGGGCCCAGGAAAAAAGGCAGATTAAGATGATTTAGAAAACAGCATATCTGCCAAAAAGCCTTACGAATCTGAGATGCACATCCCTGGAAAGGATGATACTGTAATCATAAAGAATATTTAATCTTCACCAGGATTTACTCTGAATTATTTCAACACAGCCTGAAAAAAGCAATCATCACTTAACTGCACTCTCTTCATTTTGGTCCAGCTTCTGAGGTTTCATTTGGAATCCGTGGCCTTTGCTCTCTTACCATTAGACCTGCAGATTATTGAAGTGACTATTTTTGGAATGATTCAGGAATGTTTTAGTGATATGAATTTAGAAGTCCAGCACACTGATGTGATGTACTTAAAATCTTTGGTACATGAGTGAAACTGATTATAGTAAAAATGGCAAAAAAGGAGGGAACAATCCCTAAGCAGGTACCTAGTGATTCCCAGGGATAGGTTTCTGTTCTGAGGGTGGGGAAGGGGGAAAGCGAGACAGAACTGTCCCACATTACGTACAAGCTGACAGTGACATACAGAACAGTGCCAGCAATTATTTAAAAGGTGGATGTTTTCACAGCTTTTAAGCAAGATAATGTATGATATATTACAACCTTTCAGCACAATCCACTGGATTCCTACATCAGTTTGAACTGTTTGTGCAAAAACCAAAAGCAGATTTTTGTTCTGTCCAATGCTTATTTACAACAGTCTGCTGGACTCACCATCCCTTCTTTGCTCTCCTCGTTACAAATGTCTGACCTGGATTTGATTTTCACTTTGGTCAGTCCTCTGCTGTAGGCCCTGGATGTTGCTGTCTGTGATCCACTAGGGAAAATGTCCTAAGGTTTCACTGCTGAGAGCTCTAACTGGTGGGACATTGAAGCACAAACTCCACTGCCCACCCTTTGGGTAGCAAGTAACATGTTCTGTGTAGTCACATACTTTTTCTCATCTTCTAGGTACTTTCAGAACATAAATGCAATTACAAATGGTTCAGAATTCTCTTTCCTGATGAAAAAGAATTTAATTTAAAACAATCTTTGACCCAAACGTAAAAAAATTACAATTCCTATCTTTAACAAATAAATTGATTAATACAAGAGCACATCCACGCTCCTGTGAGCAGCAGGGACAACCCACAAGTTAGTGCTGAACTGTGGACTCCAGGGTCTACACAACAGCATGAGCACGACTATTGCATGATGATATAAGCCGTCAGAATTACAGGATAAATTATATGAAACGCAGAGTTTCAGGTGCCCCGGTCCCCATGGAGCCTGTAAGGGCTTTTGAGAGTAATTTGCGTTTGTCTGCTGGTTGAGAAAAAGCCTGAGAGGGGAAGGCTCTGCCTCTTAATCAGATAAGGTCAAGATCAACCATAAATACTTGAACTTAAGGAGCAGTGTCTAGGCTTTTTCTTACTTCACTTCTCATTTCATCCCTTTCCCAGTGTGCTAATGAGCCAGGCAGGCAGAGGCCTTGCATTTCATTATCACTCTGCGTGCCTTCTTCCCTGCTTTTATTCCCTGTGTGAGCAGGAAGAGTTTGTCTGTGAGTCTGAGGGAATCTCACTTCTGAGTCTGAGGAAACGTGCTCGGCACCAAGTGTGTCCCCAGAATTACACTGGATAATTCTCACCCTGCAGTCCCAGCGGGAAAGGAGGTAATTGTGGCCCCATCACCTGTGCTGTGTCACGTGTGCTGAAGGGATAACCCAGGATTTAGGCTGTCTGCAGTTATTCTGAAGCTAAGTCTATCCATTTCCCTGGGTGCACGCTGGGTGTATAATTGATAGGTTTCCCTTTCAGTAACCCTTCCAGGGTTAGCTTGACAAACCTCAAGAAGTTCCAAGAAGAAGCTGCTTTGGTACAGCATGGCAGCTGCCCTCGCTGCACTTCTACTTATTTCCTCTTTCACAAGTCGTGCCCAGAAATGCGTCACATTCCCATCCCTCTAATGCCTGCACAATTGTTCTTCGCTTTCTCTGCTGTTTCCTCCTATTGGATACCTGCAGAGGGGCTCCAGGGACGCCCCACTCCGGGAGTTCCTCTCCTGGTGGAAAGGTGAAGCTCACCCGTGGCGCAGTGAGAAGCGCACACGCTTTACACCATCGGCACCTCTGAACGGGCCCCAGGTTTGGTGTACGCACCAAGGGATTTTTAATATAAAATCCTGCTGTCATTACCAATAGCGGTAACTGCAATTAGCTCCATCAGTGACGGCGTTCCCTAACCTCATGCTGTGACCGTCCAGCCGACCCGCTCAGGCAGCTCCCTGCCAGCAGTCCCGGGCTAACCCAGCCGCTGTCTGGGCGACTCCGTGTCCTGCGCTCCCTCACGCTGCCGGTAGCCGAGCCCCCCGCGGCCGCCCCGTTCCCGCGGCGGCCTCNCCCGGCCGGCTCCAGCCGCGCCGCCCCGCGCCGACACAGCCGCGCCAGCAGCAGCAAGAGCAGGAGCAGCAGCACAAGAGGGGCCGCTGCCCACATCCCGCCCGCGCCGCCACAGCCGCGCCGTCTGGGAGCGAGGGAGGGGGGGAGCCCGCGGGCAGCGTCCTCTCCTCCCGCCCGGCATCCTCTCCCCAGGGCAGCGGCCGCCCGCAGGCACCGCCCCCGCCCCCAGGCTGATCTCTGGCCCCTCCGAGCCGCGGTATTCTGGTAAAGCCCGGGGCTTGGTAGGGGTTTCTTCCCCCCACAGGGCGGGGGAAAGAAAGAGCGGGGAAGCTCTCCCCGCTTTTAGTTTCGAAAAGAAAAGCGCAGGCTGTAAGCATCGTGCCGTGGTCAGCTGGAGCTGCGCCGGCGAAAGGGAGCTGGGTTATTCCGAGATCCAGTTGTATGGGCAGTTCAACTTCCCTGCTCAGCTGAGTTTTATCCCGTCCCGGCACTACAGACTGGCCGCAGGGCACAAATGAAAGCAGCATGAGTGTTTCTAGATCGGTCGGATGGGGGTTTCTAAAACAGCTGTATTATGATGTTATGGTTGCTATATCTTATGTTATATATTACATTGCAGTATTAAATTGATGTGGGTTTTTTATGGCTCAGGTCTGTGACTGTTGTTGTCTCAAGGGTGCCTACATTACCCCATGGTGGAGGGAAATGTCTGTTTCTTGTAGGCTAAAGTGACAGTTATACATTGCTGGAAAAAAGATCCCCGAGAGCTACGATTACAGGAGAAATTTGATTAGGCAGTTTTCTCTGCTGTTTCTTTTATCCGAGCAACTCTCCAAGCAGCTGTTGAAAGGGATACTATGTCATATGTGCCTCCTCTGAGTAAAATGAAATGATTGAAAGAACCAGATGCCTTTATTAATTGTGAAGTAAAGTTGGCTTGTGAAAAATACAAAGGGGCCAGAGTCATTCATTGACATATATGCAGCAGCAGGTCTTAATGCACACAGGAAAGGTCCCAAATATTTGCCTAAACTATATCCCTGTGGCTCCCCAGTCAGCCCAGTTCATATTTAGTGAAAAACCTGTAGCTGGTTGTGGCAGAGGGGTTTCTGAACTGGTGGTGCCCTACTGTCCATGAATCTTCAGACATGGTCCCTGCAATCAACTGTGTCTTGTGTTTGTTTGGCAATACCTTTCACTGACATAGAGAGTTTTTAATGACATTCAAAGGAGAAAGGGAATAATTATAGTTTAATTCACTTTTGCAGGGGCCAAGGCATTCCTGTCTTTTTACTCTTGTTGGCTGCACATTTGTCTAGGTTTACTTTAGCTTTAAATTGTTTAGTACTCTCTCTCTCCTGCACTGCTCAGGTCTCCATAGGCATTTCCTAATAGGCCTCAAAGCCTCAAGTGGCTTGGGAAAGGAGGTTATGCTTTGCTGCTGGGAGACAAAGTAGGACATGGAATGGTTAAACCCCAAAGAAGATACCCAGATATTTGTCCTCAGTAGGATTTATTTGATTGTGCTCTGTCACACTGGGAGATGCTGCCCGTTTTTCGCCTTCAAAAGATCACTCAGTCTTCTGCAACCACATGAGTCACAAAGCTTTGTCTGTACATTAAAAAAATAATTATGCAACCCTCAAAATCATGAGAACTGATAACAGCCTGTCCTTCAGCCAGCTTCCCTGTCTGGTTCCCTCTGGCATAAAAAGACAGGGAGGGATTCCAGATTCTCCTCCTCCATACCTCCTACCCACCTCTCATCCATATCTTCCAGTCTCTCCTCTCTCAGCTTTTGTGTCCTGTTAATAACACAGGGATCACAGGCAGTGACAAAACCATTCTTCCAAAGACTAAGAGGTGACTCAACTAACCTCTGAATTTTATGATCTCTGTTCAAAAAAAACTTCAAAAGATATTACAAAGGTGGTACACAAATGTGACACGCTCCCATCTGAGAACAGGAGCAGTACGTTGTCAGAGCAACAGAGTAATTTAGGCTGAAAGTTATGGATTAGAAACAACTTCATGACTATCTAGTCCATATGAGGTCACTTAGGTCTACAATGCAATACAGGTGTACAGTCTACAATTTTATTTGCAGTAAAATTTATCTATTTCTTGGAATGGTTTTTCTCTGGTTTGCAGTATTCTGTTCCTAAATCAAATATATACACATGTACACACCCATACACATGTGTGTTAATTCACATTTTGAATTTATGACTGCCTAATTTCTGAAATCCTTCTCATCTTTAGAACTCATTTTAATTAAAAACTCATTGAGTTTTTATCTCTGTCTCAATCTGTTCTACCTCTTATGCAATTCCAGTCAGTTGTGGTTTACCTGTAGCAAGTTAAGCAAAGGTCTGGATTTTGAGGAAGTAGATAAGGAAATGGAAGATGCTTAGAGACTGATACTGATAGGGATCTGGACAATTCTGCTCCTAGAATACACCCAGGGATCTTCCACTCTTCCTGAGAGCATTTCTGGGAACAGCAACCTATGAAGCTTATGCTTCAAAGCTTAAAGCTTTATTCTACTTCACCCAGTAAGTTTCACAGTGTGAAATAACAAGTTGCTATAGTTAAAGATATTATGATGCCTTTCCAGAGGCATCATAATATCTTTTTTTGTTACTGTGTTGCCGTGTTGTCCCTACCCTCAAAACGCAGACTGCTTTTCCAAAGCACTGTCAGTTTCTTTCCAGGCAATGGCTGAAAAAGACCATAATAAAGGAGTGCTGGGGTGGGCTGTGTTCCTCTAGTGTACCCCAGGACTTCCAGTTGGATTTCAGGGAAGACAGATCTCCTTTTTATCCAGTTCTTGAGCAGAGGATCAGTGGCTGCGAGGAGCAGAGCTTGCTGTGGGACATCTAAATAATATGCATAGATCTTTGTCCAGCATAGCTCAAGTAGAAATCAAGTAGAAATCAAGTACTCCCTCGAGTAGAGGGAGGAGGCAGTGTAGCTTTTCTCTACCCTCAATTACCTCCTTATATTTTTCCTTATCCTCATATCTACTCACCTCTGCTTATTTTACCCATTCTCTTCTTCCTGTTCCCTCAGCCCTCATCCCTCTACCCCTCCTGACAGTCTTATTGCACATTGGAGCTCTCTCAGAATTTGCCATCTGCCATGCTCAGTGGTGCCCACTCTCAGTAGTGGGTAGGAGGATTAATGATCTTTGATGTCTTTCTTACAACCTCAACTCTGCAGCATCATGTGGAAGTCGTTACTATTTTTATGTTCTAAAGCAAGATGAAACTCTGATGTCTTTTGGGGTAACTTCAGAGCCACCCTTGGTTTCACAGGAATCACTTTTGGTGAAGAGCACCTCTTTGTCAAAGCTTCAGAAAAATGCTAATAATGACAGAGTACTTTCTTCAAATAACCAAGAGAACCTAAGAAACAATAAATACAGACTCCTATTTTAACATTCTACTGCTTTTCCAACCAGTTTCATGATTTCCAGGGTGCAGGATCAGGATTTCTGAACTGTAGGAGCTGGCTGTGTCACGCAATTCACCATCCATCATGTCTTGTCAGCTCAGACCCCCAGCCGTGTAGTGCTCCTCTTGCTATTGTACAGTAAATAGCATAGCAGGCTGCTGGGACTTTTTGACACTGGTGAAAATGATGCTTATCCAACAGAAAGAAACATAAAACTTATCTTGACCAGCCCATCTGGAAGTTCAGCAAAATAAGTTCCTCCTTCTAAAGCTAACACACAAATGGCACTGCTTGCTGCAACTATCCAAAAAGCTGACAATGAGTTTGCATCTGCAGGCAAGCGTTTCAGGACTGGGAGAAGAAGCTTTCCAGGAAGAAAATTAAAATAGTGGGTTTTTTTGGTGCAGTTAAGCAGCCAAAGGCAGTCTGAAAAGAAACGCTTGCAGTTTTTAGAGCTGGCAAGCTGCGCGTCCTAGTTCGGGATTCAGCCGGAGAAGGCTCTGCCGTGGTGTCAAAGGAAAGGAGCCAATGGGAGGCTGTCATTCCATGTAATTAGACAGGAGCAGTTGCATGTGGGCTGTGCATGGGGAATGTCGAGTCTTTGAAGACTAAAGCAGGATGTCTGGTTCTGTATAATGTGATGAGCTGTATTAAAATCTTACTGCTTATTTTTAAAAACCTTGGACTCAGTTGACAAAACAGATTTAGGATGCCATGTGTATTGCTCAGTGTGTCAAAAAAAGGGAGATGGCTTCTATTTAAAAGGCAAGGCAGGAATAGCTCTACCCATGAAACATTTTCAAATACTTGTCGCTGCATACAGTGTCCAGTCTATTCCAGAGATTAAGTCTTCCATTTGTCAGAAGTTATTTTAGTAAGTCCCTAGGATTAAGTCCTTTTTGGCAGTATTGGAGTAGTAGCAGACAAAGAGAGAGAGATGGGAAGGAAATTCTCCTAGAAGCAGGAAAATCCACCATCTTCTCTAACCTGAAGTGACTGATCCTTTTTAAACTGGAACACCCCTGGCTCAGGGACAAATATGGCATGGTTCAGCTGGAGTATCCTCATGTGTGTGGGCATTGTTGGAATTGAAAAGACAATCCCATATCTTCCAATTAATACATCCCAATAACAAAAACAAAACTGTTTTATCTCATTTTTAACTTGAAAGACAAATGTGGGATGATTCTGACTTCCAAATGCTACTGCAAAATGATCCAAAGGGAATAAAAATGCTTGGACTGCTTCTCCACACAGACCATTTCTATCATGGAAGGATTACCTCAGCACAGCAAACTGAGAGCTTCAAGTGGAGGTGGAGGATAAGGATGAGGGGAGATCAAGTCTCCTTTTCTTCCTGGTGACCAGATTTAAAAAGTGCTGAAATCAAAGTGGTCTCCTCCAGCACATATTTTCACCTTAGCCACACAGTGCAGACATAGATGCATCAGGTAAACTGTCTTGAACCTGAGGATTACTGAAAAGGGGGCACAACATTAGGAAATTAGGATTTATCTCTGGTTAAAAGTTAATTTAGTTTGAGAAACAGCATGTCTTTCAACACAGTGGCTCTTCCCGAGCATGTCCAGAATGACAAAAGGCCTGTCAGATCTTGGGAAATTCCAATGGTGTCAGAGTAGATACAAAATCAGTTCAATGATGATAAACTGATCCAGCATAAGATTAACAAATTTTAAAAGAAGTTTACGCAAACCCCAAATATCCCACTCCAAATCTTCTCAGAATCAATATTCAGTAATTTTGAATAATGCTGTAAAGTAAGTGCCTGGAAAAACAGAGGACACATTTACTTTGATTTGACTGCAGATTCTCACAATGCAAGGGATAGAAACAGGAAATCTGACTCACAAGGAGCTCATACGGTGACACAGGCAGCAGGGGTTTAGCTTCTGAGTAAGAAGCATGCCAATCTTGCTGTTTCTGACTGCAGTATTCCACTCTGGCACTATAGATTTCCCTGTTAGAGCTCTTAATTTTATGGAAAATCTATCCCACCAACCATGTTAGAAGCCGAACAGCTCTATCATCTCTGCTCCTCTACAATTTTCCCAAGCCAGGGACCCGAAGGTTTGCGGTTTCCTTGGATCATCAGAGCAGAATATTGACAGTAACGAGTTATTTGCACTTGGGAGTCGCTACTTCCAGGAAAACGCCTGTACCACAGGATGCCCACGAGGTGGCAGCCTGTGCGGGAGAAACACGAGCCTTGTGTGTACCTGCGGGACAAGAGGATTGTCCTGAACACCTTCCACCTTCCCTCTGCAGGCAGAAGTGGCCTCTGCTCTGCAGCCCCGAGCAGCACCCTCCGCACCAGGTTTAAGGGTTCGGATAAAGCCGAGTGGATGTGCCAGCCCTCGCCTGCACCACAAGATCCGATGGGCAGGAGGCAGGTGAGACACACTGACAAACAGGAAATGCCACCGAGAAACCACACAGGCTGGCATGACTTAGGAAAGTTACATCCCTGAAAACACCGTCTGGAGGGGGATGCAATAAAAGAGACCTAGGAGGCAGATAGCCAAAAAATACTTCGTGCTGATAAGCAGCAAAAGAGCTCTGAGCTTGCTGTGCAATAAATATACATGAGCACAGGAGGGTGCTGCTCTTTCTCTGACTTAGCAAAAAGCAGCATCTCCCCTGCTCCTTGTGCCATCAACTTGCAGGCCTCAGAAGGGCTTGTGTTTGTTCATCCTGGACAGAGCCCTGATTTCCTTATTTACAAGTCTGAGTTGTCCTGTGTGCAGAACAAGATTAGTATCTGCAGACCCTATACCCCAGCCCCCCAAAAACCAAAAACAAACAAAACCCAAAAAACCGAACCAAACAAAAAAAACCCCGAAGGATGGAAATATGTGAAGGTTTGCATTTTTTAAAATAGAAGTCAAAAGTCAACTCCATGGTAGAGTTGGAGGAGTGTAAGAAAAGGAGCTGTATCGTAGAGAGGCTTTTAATAGAAGAAACAGAGATACTGAAATCTGCTGCTAGGCTCACAGATGCAATTTGAGACCCGCAGAGAATGATTCGAGACAGCAGCTACTACTCACCCACCTGCATCTGGTCCCAAACCTCACTTATATTATGCAGGAAGAATTAATCAATAGGTCTGGTTTCCTCCTGGAAAGCCCACAGAAAAGAGGGCTTGGCTTCTCTAACATAGTTCAATCTCCAGCCTGACATCTCTGAGCAACTGTGTGGGGTTACCTCCGTGGCCTCTCACTGAGACAGCACAGACAGACAGTTTCTGGGTTCAGAGGAGGAGCACGTGGTTGGCAGGATCAGCTCTTTGAGGATAACAGTATGTAAATGTTATTGCTTAGGGCAGTTTCTAAGCCCTTTTCCCTGCCTCCTCATATAGTCCTACTTTTATGAGAAAATACAGAACCCACATTTTGCAAGCTGGTGTTTTCCCATGCTCCTCAGCTGAGCTGACTCGGCATCCCCAGTTTCCCTGACTTGAGACTTTTTCCTCCCCTAAGAGTTGCATCATTGATAAGAAACTGCAGTTGCACCATTACAGAAATATGGGGGCTCACTTTTCCAGCCTAAGCAGTGCGCAGATCACTTGGACTGGCACCCTCCCAAGCATAATGTACTGAAATGTCACTCTGCTCCTGGGTGAAGCTTGGCTTCTTCCCAGCTTGTCTTCTCCTTTGGCTTGCAGCATCTGTGCATCTTGCCCTCATTTCTTGGCATGCAGATGCCCGAAGGTGTAGAAGACAGTGTTCTTGTTAATGCTGGGGAAGTGAAAATAGATGTATTTTAAATCCTAAAAGGATTTTGCCAAGGTACTTCTTGCCGTCTTGCAAATGCCCACTCTTTGAATGGACCCCCAAATATACGGGAGATGCTTTGGAGCAGCACAGGGAATGTTCAAGGCCTCCTGACAGGACTCCAGCTGCTTTAGAGTCACTCTAAACTGGGTCATTTTTAATGCTTCTCGCAGGGGGCTCAAAGCATAACTTTATGCCTTTGGATTTGGAACTTTGGATTTAAGGTTTTAATGATAAATTTTGCATGTGGATTTTGGCCATTCCTTTCCTCTGGTGGTGTTGAGTTTCTTTTTTAATTTTTGCAGATTTTCAAGGGTGCCAGACTTTCAGGGGATAGGAATTTGACTCAAATTCAGACACTGTGCCACAGAGCAGCTCAGTTCTGTGACGGTGTTTCTACCTCAAACCAGCTTCCTTTCTAGCAGAGCCCACTGGTGTTACTCTGGCAGTACACAGGGATGGCCACAGTCGTGTTTCAGGCCAGTGAAAATCGAAGCCATTGCTCAGTTAGCGCTGGGAATGTTTGGGAGCTGAATTCTTATCTGGGTTGCTAAAGAATATCCTGTTTCTGAAAGCCCCATGTCACATGGAGGCTGTTAAATAATGAATGCCAGGATGCATAGCTGAGTGTTGGCATACAAAAGGGGCTGTTTTCTGAGCACCAACTTCTCAGCCCGGCAGCAGCAGGACACAGTTTACCTAAATTTGCTCAGCTATTTTTTTTTCTTTAAGTTGATAACAGCTTTTTCTTTTCTGTCATTAAATAGCTTCTGATAAGAATTTATTTTCCTAAGGAAATAGGAAAGGCTTGGAAATCTCTGAAGAAAATGAGAAAAAACCCCACATACTACGAACAGTAATTGTGTGTTCTACTTTCCAAAGCATTTCATTTCTCCTCCTGACCTGTGATTCAACATCTAAAGGAAAGGGGGTGGCAAAACCTGATTAAACCAGGCTCAAGTTTGGGCGGTACAGCCTCAGAGCCAACATTTTTCCCAAGTCCTGCAAGGTTTTAACCCTAAGCACGGAAGAAATCAAAATCAGTTTTCCCTGTCGTGGCCATACTGTGAGGGAAGAGCAGATACTTGGCAAAGGTCAACAGAGACCCAAAGGCAGCTCGTGGAGCTGGCCCTGTGCAGCCCTTTCCTGATTAAAACACTCTGGGAGTAGCTTTAAGTTGCATCACAGAGTTTTGTCAGCACTGACATGGGCAAAGCAGGACTGCTCTACCCTGTTCTCCCTGTTCCCTCCTAACAAGCCCTTATCTTCCTTGCTGTGCTGTCTGATTATAATAAAGGTGGTTCTGGCCCTTCTAGAGACCGCCTGTCCCTCACCAGGCAGTTCACTGGGCAGTGTCAAAGGATGATTTGATGGTGTCCTTAAGTAGACAGGATTTTACAGCCAACAGACAGGAATTAAGCTGCAGCATGGAAGTCAGCATCTGCTTAAATATTCTGATTACAGGTATATTTAAACGTGCTAATTTTTTGAAGCCAAAAGGCATTTTTAATGGTTAGGAAGTTAATCGTGTCAGGGGCTTTCTTGTGCACGAAAAAACCCAGCTTAATATTGCGCAACAGGGTTTGTAATATTTGCTGGTCTCAATTCCATTTTACTTTGTTGTTCCATAAAATCATCTGTTAGGAATAGATTTATACTAGGCCAGTTCCTTGGAGTCTCTGATTGCCAAATCCTTCTCTCTCTCTTTTTTTTTTTTTTAAAGAGGTGAATTTATATACAAACATAGGCATTTGTAAGCAACCAATATATTCAATAAAATTTCTGTTTGCAGTACATTTATGCTAGAAATCCAGAAATTAAGGACTCTGAAATGGCAGCATCCTGAGAATGCTGTCTCCATTTGATTTCCTTCTAGCCTGAATTTTCATAACAGTTACATTTGGGTTTCAGTTATACACTACACTGGCTGATGAATATTAAACAATATCTACAGACATTTCTTGGGTTTGCTTTTACAGACTCTGCTTATACTGAGATATATTTTTTTGATGGTGCCCTTCTTGGTGCCCTCTATTCCACTCTTTTATTGTTCCCAGGTTGTTCTAAGAGACAAGTGACAGTGTGAGACAGGAGGAGAATGATTACATTTTGCAGGGAAATTATACAGAGTAGAGAATCAATAGTTAGATGTTCCCTGGGACTGCCTAAAACTTCTTTGAAGAATAATTAGCTTGCAAGAGAGCTCTGGTAGCTGGAATTCCTCCCCAATTCTGTATGCATAAGATAAATTTAGTCTGGAATAAGCAGTATGCTTTGAGGTCTCTTCACTGGTCTGGAGAAATGATTCATGTGGAGAGAATGAAGAAATTGGATAGAAGTGGTGTGGAAGAAAACCTGACTGACCACCTCCATCCTGGGCTTAGAACCAAGGAACAAGCAGCAACAGAAACAGGGAAAGCCCAGCAGAGCAAAGCATTGATGGGAGTTAGGGGCTGGGGCTCAGACCTGATGATCCAGGTGACCCTGTTCAAATGGCAATTATCCATTGGACTGGCAGTCCCGCAGAGCAGAGCTGAGGGATTAGCAGGGAGGAGAGGCCAGCCCACTGAACAGCTGTAAGTGCTTCATTTGATGGAGCAGCATCGTCACATCCAGGGCTGTATTTAAGCAAAGTGCCTTACATGAGCTCAGGAAAGGTTTCTTGGGCTTGGAGAGGGACAATGGAGAGCAGCAGAGGATTCTGGGTGAGCTCTACTATTGAGTGCATCTATGTTTGACTATTTTCAGTGTGCTGCTTCCTTCTGGGATATTGCTATGGGTAATCCTAAAGTTGGGAGATGTAATAGCTGTGTTGGTGTGAACTGATGTGGGCAGAGCTGATGTGGGAGTGAGATTAGTCTTGCCCTCCAGAGCTGTCAGTGCTCTGTCTTTCAGAAGCATAAAAATACCCTTGGAATGCAAGAGAGCTGCTGCAAGAGGTGTCAATAGCAGTTCATGACAGACTAAGTGACATCTAATCAATTCATTATCTCCCTGGAAAAAAGGACTAATAAGGCTGAAGAATGTGCTGGAGGCTTAATGTAACAGGTCTTAAGATAAGGGAGATGGGAGAAAGATCTAACAAAACAAGAGAATGAAGCAGCACAGTAGTAAAAGAAGTCACCATAGCTGAGATGATCACAGGGTATTGGAGAATGATTCAGACTTTTCATTCATCCATGGAGATTGATGTTTAGTATTTATTGGTATTTCCATTCTTAAAGTCATAAGCATTGTATAAAAATACATCTCTGTCTTGCTTGGATTTGGTGTGTTGGGTTTTAGTGCTTGTTTGGGTTTTTTAAATGTATCTATTCTTAGGAACTAGAAAAACATCCAAGCACATGTGTAGCATTAAGCATGTGACTCAACCCCTCTACAGCCACAGATGTCTCTCACTCTTAATTAAATGTGTGCTAAAGTGGTCTGTTGGAGCAAAGCCCAGGAGTTCTGAGTGCAGGTTTGGGCTGTAGGTCCAAAAGTGGTGCTAACGAGCAGGTCTAGAATTATAAACCTGTCAGCTTAGCTTTGGTTCCTGGAAAAACATTGGAACAAATAACCAAACTATTGGAGAGCACCTAGAAGAAATTGAGGCGATAAGTAACAAGCAGCATAGATTTTTTTTTTTTTTGAGCCACAAGACTCTGGTTTGAGTTCTGAAGCTGCTTCACATGCACTCTTATAATGATGGCATGCATGAAAATATCTGGGTGCAAAACTGTTTGGAAAACTGACAGAAGAATGTTTTTGAGGGGTGTTCTGAGGGTGCTATTTTGTGTCTGTCTTTTGTTTCCACATGTGGAATGGCTGATGCAAGAGAGAGCATGCAGTTGAAACTTGATTGGATGTGAGCACACTGGGCAGGATTAGAGTTCAGCATGATGTTTGCAAGTGGACAGGTGGTAAAAAACCCACCAAAATTATGTTGTTATGTAGCTGTTGGTCCCCAACTTGTTATATGTCTAGTTGACTTATCAATAAGGATGAAAGATTTTGATGGCTCACCAGCTGATCATCAATAAATGATACCAGGCTGTTACAGAAAAGGCACATTAAGTGTATGAGCAGGACCGTTCCCCCTGTGTCAAGTGCAAAAATCCAGCAAGTAGGGGAACAGCATTTGCTTTTGGCCAGTGTACTTCAAGGCTGAGCTGGACTGTTGTTGAGTAGGAAAAGGAAAGCAGGAAGACTGATCCAAGATCCAAAAGGCTTGATGTGCTAGGGAAGATTAAGGGGGTTTCACCCTCAGGAGAGGGAGGCTGAGGGGAAGACTGTATTTCTCCCCAAAACACTGTCAGCTGCTACAAAGGAAAAAGGCAATAATTTGGTCTTCGTGACCCTGGCAGTTAAGACAAGAAGCTGTGGGCTACATTGCTTCGAGGGAAAAGCAGGACACTTTATTTTCAGTAATTAATCTGATACTAAGGGGGTGTGAAGGACTGGAGCAGAGTCCCTGGGAGAGGTCTCTGACTCTTTCAAAACAAGTTAGACTCTGTCAGGAATGGCCTATGCAAGTCCTCCCCTACACAGGCCAGTGGACTAAATGACCTCTGGAAATCCATTCTAGCCCTCTGGTTCTACTAGGGCTAATTTACACTTATCTGCCAGCATGAATCCAGGTTGATTTAACTAAGTCAGAGCCAGTAATCTCATATTGATGGAAAGGGAATCTTGTCTTCTCAGCAGTATAGCTATAGTTATCCAGAGGTTTTCCACTGTGGAAATATTAAATGTCTAAGTGTAACTTGCTTGTGTAACAAGTATTAAATGTGTAAGCACAGAGAAGAACAGGATAGGAGAGTGCATGAAGCAACTAGTAAATCACAATATCTAATTTGAAACTCGCTTGTTAATTAGTGTGTTAAGTACAAGTTGTTGATTTCGTTCCACTTTGGCTCAGCCCCTAAAGATGGCTTGGAGGCTGATAGAGCACAGTAATGTAGAACAGGTTTCTTACTGCTCTTCAAGCCGCGGAAGAAGACAGCAGACAAGGTGACTATACAGATATTTTCAGCATTTAATAGCACCAAATGCTATTAACATTGCTAGCATTGGGCTCTTTTTCATCTACACGTAGTCTGATTAATGCTTTGCATCTTGGTTTTTGTTTGGTTTTTTTTTTCACCTGTAGTTTATTTCTGGATCCTCAAGGTCCCCCCACTTCTTGTTGTTTTACTCAAAGGCAGTTTCTTCCTTACAGCTGTCTGCACAAAACAGCTCAGTTAAACCTGCAAATAGGAAATTGGTACATGATTTCCTATCAGAGAATGGTTTGGGTTAGGAGGGACCATAAAGCTCATGTTGTTCTACCTCCCTGCCCTGGGCAGGGACACACACCTTCCACTATCCCAGGTTGCTCAGAGCTCCATCCAGACTGGCCTTGAACACTTCCAGGGATGGGGCATCCACAGCTTCTCTGGGCAACCTGTGCCTCACCACCCTGACAGTAAATAATTTCTTGCTAATGTCTAATCTAAACCTGCCCTCTGACTGTTGAAGCCATTCTCCCTTGTCCTGCCATTCCTTGTCCCTGTCCAAAGTTCCTCTCCATCTGTCTTGTAGCTCTTCTAGGTACTGGAAAGAGCTCTAATTCTTTTCTTCTCCAGGCCGAACAAATCCAGCTCTCACAGCCTGTCTCCATAGGAGGGGCGCTCCTGCCTTCTCATCACTTTGTGGCCCATATGACACTGTAATCATGGGGATGGTGTTCTTTGAAAGCTCCATTCCTGCTGCCTGCAGTGATTGGGAATTCTCTCATGTAGTCACTTGTCCTGGTAGATTTTAACATCTATTTTCTTGAAAATAAACATTTTAAGTCTGCTACTTCTTGCTTCATTCCTTTTTTTATCTAATGTAGAGCATTTACTGGTATTTCAACTAAGAGACTGCATTCTTGCATTCCAACAGAGGAGTATTGCAAATATAGAATAACCAAGGTAACTGGGTTTTTTGCTCATCTTCTGAACTTGCTTTATGGACAAACTCCCAAGAAAGCAGTTTCACTGAATTCTCATTAAGAGAACTCACTAATTGGTGAAACAACCAATGTGTAATGGGCTTGACCCCAGTTTCCTAAATCCAGGCTCTTGAAAATGTTCAGGTTTTCACATAAACCTTGACGGAGATGCTCAAGTTCAAACATTGTGAGATGATCAGTCAGCAGAGTTATCCAAAGCCTGTGTGGCATATAAATGGCTCCCAGAACCCTGGAATAGGACTCCAGACCCCTTGGCTTTTTCCTATGTCATACTCTGTAATGCTCCTATCAGTTTCACTGCCCTGCCTGTACAGGAGAGGAGGTTCTCACAAGCATTGGAGAAGAGGCCAAGGAGTGGGAGACCTCTTCTGAACCAATGATTCAAGCTGTAGCAGTGGGTATTTAAGGTTTTGATCAGTGTTTGAGGTTTGTTCCACTGGCCCTAGGCAAGATAGGATTGTTATTCAACTTCTGCTTGGAAGCATGAAACTCTTCCTGTATTGCTGAGTTATCGGTATTTGCATCTCTTCGAATGTGTTTGTGTGGTGGCAATCTTGGAGCTCCAATGGGAAATGGTATTTCAGGCTTTGCCTTGGGCATGAGCTGACCTTTGATACTGTGCAGGGCAAAGTGCATCCAAGCGGCCCAATGGAAACTTGTGAGTTGTTTCTTATTAAAAAAATATTTAAAAGGTCAAAATAACTCACCTACCCATAAGACATTGTTTCTTACAGTTGTGTCTTTTCATGCTTCTCAGAGCTGATACAATAGCATTGCCCATGGTTATTTTTTCTTTTTTTTTTTTTTTTTTCCATCCCTAGGGAATGCCAAAATAAATTAGACACATTATAGCAAACTAATCTTCTGACTTCACGTTTCTGAGTTCCTGTTCTCTGGGATGTGGACTCCAGGCTCCTTGGACAGATGCTGCCTGTGGCAGTCACTGTTACAGTGATGTATCTGCTTACAGATGAGCAGCTATAAATGGCACAACTTCCCCCAACAGTGGGGAAGGCTGTTCTGTAGGGAAATCTGCCTTTAGTAGAGATTACTTTCTTCCCTCCCTTGCACTTGTCAATTTGGAGATTCTCTCAGCTTATTTCAAAGTCAGTTATAAGCCTTTTAAATGAGCTTTGTACTGATGCACCAATAGGATGTTTATATATCCTTTTAGCACTATCTATTTAGAGAGATGAAAGCAAAAGTTAAGGCAAACTTTCTCTATGCCTAAAATCAAGGTAAAGGATAAGGATTATAAGGAAGGCCTGTGGCTCCTCTGGTATGACATCAGAAATATCCCATAAATGACATGGTAAGAAATAGCAAATACAACTGCTCTAGGGCAAAACCCAGCAAAGCCAGTGTGGCACCACCAACCTCACTGCAGTGATCTCCAAGGAACTGCTGCTGTCCCACCTTTGGACCAGTTCTGCCTTGTCCCTGTGTGTCTGTGTGCTTTTCTGTCTTTTGCAGCTCTTTAGTATCTCCTTGAACTCTCAAGTCAGGGGCTGCTGATAATTTATTCCTCCAAGGAAAAACTGTGTGACAAGGCACAGGATCCAACCGTGTGTGATCTGCAAAGCCTTGCAAGTGTTGGGCTGTCTCCAGTGCAGGTGAGAAGCACATGTGGCTCCATCTACAAGTCTGGTGCAAGCAGAGCCCTGGAGCACAAGGCTAAGATTATCCTGCTCCTATAGAGCAAGTCCCACCTCTCCTGTGACCCATCATCTCCATATGGTGTGTCTGGTGTATCCAGCACAGCCAGGACACACCATGGCATGGTCACGTGTGCATGGCTGAGTTTTAGACACAGGAAATCCCAGTCTTGCCTTTTTTTGTTGCAGAAATGGGTAGTAGAGAGGCAGGTGATGCTAACTATGGCTTAAGGGCCATGTTGAGCTAAACATAGAGAGACTTGAGCATGGCAAGCACATAACAGGGTACTGTAAATGTTTATATTGATTAAACTATTAACAAGAATAGCAAACCCCATGACATTAATCATTATTTTTCTTCCCCGGCTTCTCCTTCCTCTTTGTCCTCTCCTGAATGTTTTTCCTCGAATACAATAAACACATGGAGGGAAATGTCTCCCCTCAGGTTGTCTGAAACCCCTCCCAGTGTTCACTGTGGAGGTGGGTAGTACCTGCACGCTGGGCCTGGGCTTCACTGGAGCTGTGTGGCTGACCCCTGCTCAGAAGAGGAAAGTCAGGAGAAAAGTGCCCCCAAAAATAGAGAGAGACTGGTAGTAAGAGAGTGACAATGCTGGAGAGTATTTACCCAAATGGGTGCTCTCTCAGTATCTTTTGACAGGCATCCAGACATCCTTAAAGGAATTGGTTGTAGACTTGTAGATTGGCTTGTAGACTAGTTATTAACATAACTTAAAATGGTGAAAGGATGTGTTCATGTAACCAGCTTCCCTCTGTTTTTCCATCATCACTAACATTTTGGTTCTGTCAGGAAATAATTTTACAGTGTTGCCAGGAAAATCTGTTATATTTGAAGTCCAATTCTGCACTTTCTTAAACAGGTTGAAAAAATGGAAGTATTGCAGTTGAGACTGGGGAGAAAGAACAGGTCTTGGGTGGTGAGTTGTTTCTGTTCTGAGTTGCAGGACACAGGATTTGGTGCTAAAGCTATTTTTATTTAAGCAGACTTATAGCCCAATTATGTTTTTATTAAATGGATCAGAGTGATCTATTGAAAAACATTTGTTGGAATTGTTGGGTTTTTTCCTGAAAATTTTCATCAAGACTTGGAATACTTTCAGGAATTTCTGAATCTCTAATTTTAATGGCAGTGTTTTTTGGCAGAATGTGTCCAAAAAGATGTTGGCAGAATCTTTTGGCCAGGTTTGTTGGCTTGAAGCGCCAGTTGCTTTAATTTTTTTGTGTGTTATATGTTAGTGATGAAACATTCAAGACTATTTAAGGAATTCAAATCCCTCATTCCCACTCAAATTACAGCATGTGGGCATTCAGATATCTGAGTCAGCTTCAGCAGTCTATAACTCTGGTGTTAGTCTGATCTAACTAATTTGTGTTAAACATACTTTTAAGTGCAGTTATATTATAATTTATCTTTTGGTGGTATTGCCTCACAGTCATAATTTTATGCTTGCATGCAGTAGTTCCCTGTATCCCAATGGATTGGAGAGCTTTATAAACAAATGTAGGCCATTCCTAAGTCCTCAGGCAAGCAAAACTTCCACTGAGGACTTCAGGAGCTTTGCTCACATAATCTCCCTAATTTCAGACTATGACTACTACAGTGTGTACAAGCAGGCAGCATCCTCTATGTGAAGGTCACTCTGGGGGAGAAGCAATAGCCATACAGCAGCCCACACCTGTCCCCTGCCATATTTTGGAGGAGAAAATAATGGTTATCAGCTGAAATTGCACTGGGTTATGTGCACAGAATGGGATTTTGCACGGAGGGAGTTGACAACACTGGCTCAAAACAAGGCTCTGACTAAAGGAAACATTTCCTGGGACATTCTGCAGAATATATGGGTTTGGAGTTATTCAAATAACTGGTTATTTGCCAAATGTGTAAAGACTAAAACCTCAAGATTTCAATTCAGGAATTTTCTGCTTTAGCGTGTTCTCTCTCAGTGCTTTGATGTTAGAGAATTAAAATGTTTGTTTTCAGTCTGGTTTGATATTAAGCTGGTTTAATGTCTTACAGAAGCTGTTTTGAAAGCTTTCCTTTTCCTCCCTGGATCCAGCTCCCTGGGTGGGTGACATCTCTTATCATCAGTCAGGCAGTTCTGAGTTGTGGCTTTAGATAATGAAAACCAAGCCCTAGCATTTTGCTTCCCAGCAGAATTCTTCCTTTATTTCCTTTCACCTCAGATGTTTTTTCCTCTGTGCATATCCCAGTGTGTACCGTACAGCATTGTACTGTACAACCCAAAATTTCAGTGTCTCCATGTCCTCTTCCTTACAGATTAGACTTGCAAGGGAGTTGGAGACCTGTGTCATGGTTCCAGAGGTGTTTTCTGTCTTCATCCACGGGTTTTTCGTTGTCTTGCAATTGAAGTTACCACTCATAATCCTCTGCTGCCAGGAGTTTGTTGCTTCTGATCCCAGCTGTGCTTCTTTTTCTCATTGTGGTGTGACAGTGTGAATGTGTAGTGCTCCGTGGGTTTCCTTCCTGGCTGAAAGACAGTGGGAGAGTTTTAGCTCTTCAGTGCTGGTCACTCATTTCAACTGAGTTCATTCCTGCTGCAGTTTTGCTGCCTCATCCCTGCTGCTGCAGCAGCCACTGGCGACACAGTGTGGGGGGCAACAGGCTATATCCATCTCCCTTCCATGCAGCATCCAGAGCCTGCTTTATGGCCCTGATCCAAAACTGAGGTTAAAGATGCTACTGAGAACCAGACACCCAAAATAGTGTTGGATGGAGAGCCAGGGACCCTCTCCCCTTTAGCAAGAAAAGATCAGACCAACCAGTGGGGCACTGGGAGGTCATCTCGTGTTGTCTGCCTTTTTGTTTTCTTTTTTGATTTTTTTTCCCTTGTTTTCCCTCCTGTCCTAAAGCCTAGACCAGAGAATCATAGGGTGCTCAGGGTGCTTCCTCTCAAGCAGGGATGTTGGGGAACATCATTTCCAGTTGCTCTCCTAGCTACATGTGGAGTAAATGTAATTCAAGAGCCTTCAGAGCCAGCAGCAGTGAGAATACAGGAATGGGGGAGAGATGATCCAGCAATGAACAAGATACAGGATATTTTTGGGTTTGCCCTTTAAGAGCAACTACTGTGCATCTTAAATTCCAACAAGATGCTGGAGAGCAGCTAAAGCTCTGCCTCAGCGTTGGAGACTGAGCCGGCTGGTCTTTGCTTCTGATTTGACTCTACTGCTGTGCCCTGGGCTGGACTCCTTGGGACCACATTGATGCAGAAAGGCAGAGTCCTTGAGGTGTGAGAGTGCTGCAGGAGGTGGCTCCTGGGCTGTTCTCCCAGCCCTCTTCCTGCTGCCTGGCTCACCCTTCCCCATCCTAGCAGAGGTAAAAGAGGTGCTGGTGCAGGAGGTGCTGGTTACCTCTGGCAGGTAGCTGAGCTGTGAGGGTTCTGTCTCACCTGTCAGTTCTTGGACTTCAGCAGAGGCACAAGGAGGTGTAGGCTTCTCTTCAGCAAAGTCAGGACACAGGTCAGTGGGTGAAAGAGGACCGTGGCACGGAGAGCTGCAAATAAATAAGTGACACTGTTTCAACCACTAACTCAATAGCAAAAGAGAATGTTCATGTGTCAAAAAAAAAAAAAGCCTCTTGAGCACAGTCTTTATGGGCTTTGGATTCCCAGAGTGAACAGCCTGGAGGCACTGCTCCCTGCCCCCTCCTACCACAGCCCTTTGCACCAGGGCTGTGGGGAAGGGGCTGCTCACGGGCTGAGCTCCCTCCACACTGCACATGTGCTGCTCAAATGTGAGCTGAGCCATGGAAGCCAGCAGCAGGAGGTTATCAGGGTGGCCATCACTGCTGGACCTCCCAGTCACCCCTTCCCCAGGGCCAGAGTCTGCCTCCAGTGTGGAGGCTCTTACAAGCCCAAAGAACACCTTCAAGTGGTGACAGTCTCACAGAGCAGATCTCACACGCAACTGAAACTAAATATTGTTGTTTGGAATTTATAATTGAATAAGTAACTGTAAATGAATGTGACATGTAAATAAATAAAGCCATGCTTTAATTAGCGGGTTATTTCTAATCAGGAAGTCTTCCTTCCTACAAGCAGCTAGCCCAGACAACACACCTCTTCCAGTGAATGCTAAGGCAGCAGCATTTTCCATGGGAAGAGCAAACCAGGAGGAGAGTTTCTGCTGTCTGATAAAGGCTTAGTGCTGGCAGTTATTGTATTGCATTTTGCTGATGCGAGCTGTGGGGTTTTATTTTCCATGTCGGGAGGAGGGAACTCATGTGGTCCCTGGGACTGTGGGGGCTTTGTGAAGCTCATTCTGCACGTTGGCTCTGTCCTACCCAGGCAGTCTCATTTAAAAGTCCAGTCTGAGAGAGCAAGAGTTTTCCAGAATATTAGCTAAAACCTTTAAACCCATATTTTAAGCTGTCCATGACCAACCCTGGTGAGAAGTGGCCACCAACAAGGGCTTTGGTTTTGAAATTTTGGAAACAATGTTAAAAACCTGTATTAGCTGCAATATTATAAAGACATTTTTCCCCCTCATCTAGACATTGTGAGAGAAATGCAATATACTCAGTTATACCTGACCGCAATAAGCAGCTCCTGCGTGGAGCCTTGGAAGCCTTCTTCCCCTCACAGGAGGTTTTTCTCTCAGGTAACCCATGAGTGTCCGGTGTCCCTTCTTCCCATATCAGGATCGACGGCTTCCTCATCTTCCCATACATGCCTGCCAAGTCAACAGGGTATTGCTAAGTTAACTCATCCTGCTCATTCTTGAATTACACGATGATGTTTCTTCAAACATATAACGGGTACAGATGAAATCTTGCTGCTTGCAACTAATTTTAATTAAAAACCTGAAGGTGATGACCTCAATAGCAGAGATCCACACTGGGGAGGAGGGGGCCATAGTGTGCAAGACCTACAGCATTAGAAACAGAGCTGGTTGAAAGATAGTTATTCCTCCCTGTGTCCACTGAAATGTGTTATATTCCATTAGAATTTCAAACCTTTATTTTTTTTTAATCAGTTCCTTGAAGTTATTTTTATAAAGCTTTGGAAGTGTTTCCATCAGTTATATGAAGAGGCTGCCCAGAATAAACAGGAGAAAGCTGTGCTCTAAGAACAACCTAATGGACTTCAAAAGGCTCAGCAACACACTGGAAAGTCAGATTATTTGCAGAAGGTCAAATCAATTTTGTGATCAGACAAATGTTAGCAAATTGCTTTTCTTAGAAGCAAAGCAAGTAAAGTATTTTCCAAGAAATATGCTTGAGGAAAAATCAAATGACATTTATTACAAACCATCACTCAGTGAGACCTGTTCCCTTTAAGGCACTTATTGCCTTCGTAATGCCAAGCCATTACATCCAAATATCACACAGGGGCAAATTCAGGTACAAAAGTTTTTTACTCTATAGAACAAATGAATCAGAACTGGGGCCTTTCTGTCTGTGGCATAGTGAATAATCTTTGAGAGGGGATTTTTCTGTTTGCTTGTGTAACTTCAAAATAGGGTGCCAAAGGGCTCTGACCCGTAACAATGCAGTGTCTACTTCAGAGCCATATTTCCTTAAAACCTGGTGGCTGCTCCAGATTGTTTTCAGAAAGTGCATCCAGAGGAAAGGGGAAAGAGTGGTTGCTCTTTGAGGAGACAGTGACTTGAGGAAAGAAGTGCCCTGCCTTGCCTTGGTAAGAGAAAGCCAGAATAAGGTACTGAGGAAAATACCTCCCAGTGTCCTTGCAAGAGCCCAAGGAAAGCTCCAGGTGACTTTTCTGGCCAAGAATTGTCCTTCTCAGCCCTTTGCCTCTCTGCTTCCCAGAAAACAGAACTAAGAGTCAAAGTCTCCTTTTACCTGCTCCCATGTTTGAGTTGCAGAGTCAATGCATCAACCTGTTTTGCATCAGAATCCACATGACTGATGCAGACAGAGAAGATCTGTGCCCTGGAGCTGGTGGCATGAATAAAAAATCTGCTGGAGAGGTCTAAAGGGAGATGCGGAGAGCAAATGGATGATGGGAGCGTCCCTCCTGTCACCTCTGTTTCCGGCATCCAAACATTTAGGGACTTTGCTTCTGTTGTATTATTATAGACTTTTTTTTTTAAGGCTGTAATTTATTCTCATATTTCTGCCTATATTTTTCTTTTCTGGACCTTACATAAATAACCCTGGAGTCTGCTGTTCTTGAATGGATGGATAAGGACACGGTCCCTCCCTTTGCGGTTTGATACCTGGTAAATGAGTCAATGTTGTATGTATGGTTATTGGAACAGCTCGGGAATTTTCTATCAGTGTGTTTATTCATTGGAAAATGTGGTCTCCATAAATGTAAAACAGGATGGAAATTGAGATCTCTGATGAGGACTAAAAGCTTTCCCAATTTCGTGCAAGTCTTGGGTGGCAAGAAAAGGGAGAAAATGCATTTTTTTAGTGTATTTAATATGAAACCACAAAGGTGGCCAAAGCAAAGGCAAGTAACCTGAAAGGATTTTTACTTTTATATTGGTGACACCTCAGTTAATTTAATGATAGCCACTTGAAATAGGAGTGAGGAAAACAAGGCTATAATGGAGGACAGGCACTTGGACTCTTACAGGAAAAGAGCAGTTCAAATCCAGAATGGATTTGCAGGGGCTAGAAAAATCAAAACTTTTGAGGGCTATTATATTTTGGTGCTGCTCTAAGGCTTAAATGGACTTCTGTGGTGTGTATGTTGTGTTTCCACCTTGAGGACAAGGCAGAATGGCATTTAAACAGCAGTGCTGAAACCTAGATGGAAAGCCTATGGAAGAAGCAGTCAGATGTTGTGCCAGTTAAATATACAGGTGTAAATGTCTGGGTTAACCACTGGGAATGGTTCTGTGATGATAAACTTTTTTTATGGCAGGAAATACAAATAATATTCATTATTGAAAATATCTATTTTTTATGCATCAGTCTGTTGGTTTAAAAAGTTACTCACATCCAGTTGGGGGTTAGAAATGAATGCTGCCTGGCACAGCTATTTGGTGGGGTCATTTCTTATCAGACAGCTCATAGATTTCAAACTGCTCGAGCAAACCAGAGCAGTGAACACTTAAGAATAATAAATGTGGTTCTAGAAACTAGGAAAAACCACCTAAGAACAGAAGGAAGATGCCTTTTTTTTTTTTTTGACAATATTAGCAGAACAAATTATTTGACTAATGATAATGAAACATCAGGTCTCAAATATTTTCCCCACATGCATTTGTAATTCAATAGATGTGAAAAACAGGTTGATTTTTTTACCCTCTGGTGGAAGATAGTTGCCTGGTCTAAACTTAGGCCATTTCTTTGAAGTCAGTATTACAAGTCAGCCTACCAAGGGGTGAAATTCGGTTCTATGTTGGGGTTTTTAAGAGTTTTAGTGCCACAGGCTCTACTTGCCAGACATTCCCCCCCAGAACCTCCCAGGAAAGCAGAGGAACACTGCAGTGCCAAAGCAAAGCTCCAGGGGCTGTGCTGACCATAGGCCTGGCCAAGTCCTCTGTCCTGCTGCAAGGGGAACTCTGAAGAAGACTTTGCTCTTGTCCCCCTTTTCCTACAAAAAATGCCACACAATTCTTCTGTGTTACCTTGGAGTTTGGAGCATAAGTGTTGGCAAAACAGTTTCAGTTAATTGGGAAATATGAAGAGAGTAGATTTAAAATAAATAAATTATCTACTCAGAGGTTCTGTAATCATATAGAGTTTATTTGTATCAGGGAAGTATTTAATTATCATGTACAGAAGTGTAAAATTTTTATGCATATTCAGTTTTACCACATAATTCAAATTGAGTTTCTAAGCATATGTCTTAAAACTGTTCAGAAGGTTTCTGTCTCCAAACACTGTAACATGGGAAGCCAGAGCTGCAGAAATCTCTTCTCTCACTTGGTTCCCTTTCCCTGTTAAAACTGACCTCTGGAAAACTTTCCTGAAAGTTTCAGGTAAGGGGTGGAGTAAAACAATACAGATGCATACACACTTTCTGACAAAGTGCATTATTTTGAAAAGACACAGGTCTGTAGAACTCTTTGGGCTTTAATGCTGGTATTTTTCAAAAATATTGTCTGGTCAGAAGCTGTCCAGCTCTGGTTAATGAAAGACAATGTTCCTAAACTGGTGCAATCCCAAGCTCTTGTTTGGGATGTTTTTAAATTGTAATTGTGTTTTTAAATTACTTTTAAATTGTAAAGTTTGTTACATCTGTGCCTATTTCCCATGACTTCCAGAATCGGAGATTAGCTTAGCATCATGCATAAGGGATAAATAAATAGCTTCCCAGATACTTTTGGTTTTATTTTACCTTGCATCTCTAATCCTGCCACTGCAGTTGCATGAAAATGTGTTGATCACTTTTAAGAATGACATATCATAAATATAGATATCTTTCTGGCAATCTCTAAAAATACTTTTCAGTCTCGTGTGGTTTAATGATTGATGAAGCTTGGAAATCAAACCCTTGTCTAGGGGGTGTTGTAAGATAAACTTGTGGTATAGGACTAAAATTCACATGAGCTAAGCGGGGGCAGTGTGAAGAGGGTACTGTTTTAGGATGCTAAAAATGGCTTCTGGCAGAATTTAGGAGTCAGTATAACACAAATGTCCAACTGCCTGGGCTTTCTTTAGTTTC
The DNA here is from genome assembly GCA_013397565.1 of Ptilonorhynchus violaceus. NCBI lineage: Eukaryota > Metazoa > Chordata > Aves > Passeriformes > Ptilonorhynchidae > Ptilonorhynchus > Ptilonorhynchus violaceus. The sequence goes on along the minus strand of VZRJ01005001.1, from coordinate 69,957 downwards.
TTTTTGAGAAATGATCCATTTCTGTTCCTGTCTGCAAACAGAAGATTTAGAAGAAAGATAAAAAAGGACATGGCAGCTTATGGCTCTTTCACCTCCTTCTCTTTCCATAATATTTTACACGTGGCTGGTATCAGTGGTGAGCAGGGCAACATGTTCTGAATGCATCCAAATAAATAACCCTCTTTTTAACATAGGGCAGACCAATATGCATTTTTAATTACTGCTTAAACATCTTGGTTTGCAAGCGGTAACCCTCCAGCCACCAACAAGCAAACCAAAGCTTTGGGATGGAGCTTTTGAACTCCAATGGGCTCTGCCCAGAGACGATGAGTGAGGGACGGGGATGGAGGAGAAGTGTTGCTGAAGTTTTTCTGGGTTGTGTAACTCTTTAATCAGGAGGTCCTATGTGTACGTCCTGGGCACTCGGCTCATGGCAGAAGAAGTTGTCTGTCAAAACAAGAGAATTGTAAAACCACTTCAAGGAAGTTAAAATTGGCCTCCCATAAAATGTCCAGAGGTACTGGATGCAGGGCTTCTTTTGGAAAAAGACACATTGATTCTAGATGATATATAGCTTCTTATTTTTAAAAAGAAGGTTTGACTGGGAAGCTCCCCTTCATCTTAAAATAAATAACTCCTCCCAGCCTACAGTTTCAGAATGAGATCTGTTTCCTCTCTCTGGGTTGTTTCATAGTCCTGATGCTGCTCTATCAAAGTGCTTCTCTAGTTTTGATAAATCCCCAAGAGACAGGAAGGCAATATAGTTGCGAGCCAGTTTTTCAAAGACTTCTGGATAACCTCCATTAAAGGTGCAAAAGCATAGCTACAAAAATTATTCATTTCACTTATAACTCCAAGCATGATCATTTACAGCTTGGAAAATGGCCTGATTTATCCAAGGTGGCCTGCCGTTGTTGTAGCTGAGTGAAGTTAAATAATGCAGTGCTCTTTAAAATTGCATGAGTATATGATTTCGTTTGCTTTATTCATTCCTCCTCCCTTGTAGTTTATTGCAGTCAATGATTATTGCATCTGTTCAATCCATCTCTGGCAGGATGTTGTGACTCTCGCTTGTGCCATGCACTAAGCTATACTGTTCCAAAAGAAAGCTGAACTTTCCCTCTGCTATGAGTTTAGGAATGACGGTATGGCTTTGCCTTTACCTTGAGATAAGCATAGCATGGAAAGTGAATCAGGGTTGGCTTCTAATAAAATACTTTGATCAACCACATTTGCATCTTCAGGAAGCAAAGGAGTTTCTACAGGGTGTCCGCCGCACAAGGCAGCGGTTCCGATGTCTCTGTCTCCTGTTCAGGCACACTGCAGGGTCTTGCTCTCTGCATCTCTGTCACAAGAGTGCCTTCCTGGGCTACACTGTATGGCAAACCAAAGTCAGTGGATGCTGAAGGAGAGGTGCAAGGCAAGGGGAAGTACTAGGATAGCATCTACCACTGCTACCTGCCACAGAACAGCACTGCAAAAGCAGCCTGACCTTTAGGAGAGGTGGAGACTGTCCAAGGAGTCACAGGGCTGCTGGAAGCCTCGATCCGTCAGCGCTCTGTGTAGCTGTGCCAGCTTCTCAGTACACAGCCTTGAGCAAGCCACTGCAGCTGTGGACACCCTTCCTTGCCCAGGATTAGCTGTACTTGCCCAGGCTGGTGTTACTGCCCTCACAGCTCTGCTCAGAGAGATTGCGTGAGTGTCCCATTATGCACAGAAGAAAGTAATCAGCTGGATTAACAAGACTTAACACCTATTTGAATTGATCAAATGATAAGGTGATCTTGCCTGCACTGACTTAGGGAGATGTTATGAGAGCCACTTTGCCAGCATTATCATGGGGATGAGGACAGATGGCCAAGGATGACAGTCCAATATCTCCCACTGGCCTAGCTGTCTGCACAGGGAGTTCTCTCCAGGCTCTTTGGAGCCTGAAGAACAAGGCTTGGAAACACGCGCTTCCTACTGGTGTGGAACACCATGCTGAAGTGTGGTGGTGAGAGAGTCTTTCAAATATGGGTCCTAATTATTTAGGAGTTAATGTTATTAGTTTAATTATTTGTCTGCTTCTGAAAAAGTTAATGTCCTTCCTATATAACAGTTAGGGACACAGGGAAGCTGGTGAGTACCTAAGGTAAGTACCTAAGAATCCAGCAGTTGTCATGTCTTATCTGAGATTCAAGTACAAGAAATGAAATCCTGACCCTATAAAAATCAACAGGACTCTTGCAGGCAACTTCAGCATAGCAGAGATCTGAATAAACAGAGGGAGACTGTGCTGTGTGAGGCATTGCTCACACCAAGGATCATCTCCCCTGTGGGAACCCAAGGCATTACAGAGGATGCCCCATCCCTTGAAGTGTTCAAGGCCAGGCTGCATGGGGCTTCGAGCAACCTGGTCTAGTGGAAAGTGTCCCTGCCCATGGCATTGGGGATGAACCCTTGGGAGGTCTTTAAGGCCCCTCCCAACCCAAAAAAGTCTGTCATCCTCTGGCACAGTCAGTGCTGATTCTGCTTAGCCCTGTGACTGTTGTGTGTGTGATCAGGGGAATCCCGAGGTACTGCAACAATGGAGGCTCCAGCAATTAATCAGACGAGCACTCTGGCTGTCTGAACTCCTTTTGAGTCAGGTCAGGTTGCTGTCTGTTGGGCCGTGCCCATCTCTCCTCCATTTTTCCTCCTTGCCCTACCCCACCCTCCCTGCAGTCGATCCTGAAAATCGTGAAGCAATTGCCAGCATTTCCAGGCAAGCTGCCCAAAGAGCAACACGGCACAGCCGTTTCTCAAGCAGCTCGATCACAGAGGGCTCGGACACGATGCCAACAGCTCTTGCAATACCTGATAGTACAAGCTCAGCTACAGAAGGTGAGCAATAAAACTCCTTCTCTCATCTTTTTCCCCTCTATCTCTTTGACCTCTTGGTCACAGCAAAAGTTTAAACATCTGATCTAAAGGTGCCAAAGGCTAAAAGCCAGAAGAACCAAAGGCTTTTTATGAACCAAGTTAAGCTATCACAAAGCAAACAAAGAATTTGCAAGGGGGCTGACTTGCATTTCTTTGTATCTTTGTTACAATCTCTTTAGGCCTGATAGCTCCTTATTAATTTGTACAGTCACTGCAAAATAAAGGTGTTAGCCTTCCTGAAAATTTTGGTTGCTGGGCCCGCACTAGAAGGAAAACCAGATTATTTTAGCTGTCATAAGTATTTTAATTCTAGAAGGAACCATGACTAGGAGGTTCTGTCTTCATTGTGTTACTTTGAAAGGCACTTAGGATGAATTTCAAAAGCATTGATTATATAGAACAAGTGTCTTTTTATTTACAATAACAAAGATATAATAGTAAAAATTTCCTGTGGGGAAAAGTAATTTAAAAAAAGAAAAACAAAACAAAACCCATAAAAACTAGCAGAGTTTCCTTTCTTTAGAAACTAAAAATTGCATACTCAAAGTGCGTAGGAGAAGTTTTTAAATGGAGAAGGTTATGTAATGGTTCTGCCCTACAGCACAAACTCTCTTCTGCCCTTGTCCAGATCCTGCTGACCAAACTGCATGTAGAGACCTATCAACATAGGCTTTTGATTTGGTTTAAATTTTATTATCAGTCATTTGGTGGTGAGTGTTCATGTTCACCTAACCCATGCCAAAAATATTACAGTAAATTTTGGAGAATAAATACCAGCACTCATTTGAAACTGTTAACAAAGAAATCCAAGAAAACTGTGAGGTTTTCTTTCTCGTTTTATTTTTCTGTTATTTTTTTTCCCTCTCCCAACATACTGCTTTGATCTGCCATGCAATTGGGTCAGCACTTGGGAAATACATTTCAACATCCACATTTGTGATGTGAATATTATGCAGGAGATCCTAAATGTCAAACTTCACAGATCCTATGATAGATCACTCTGTCAAAAAAACATGACACCTGCAAAATCCTTTAACTAGCACAGGGACCAAACTAGTCAAGAGCAAAAAAAAGACAGGTATCCCTGCACCAGATTCTCATTTCATTAGAACAGCACAGGCCCACAGAAATTACCAGCTCCCACAGATCATTACTGGTTAAGAAAGACCCTTTTGTTCATTTCCAGGGCAGGATTACGCTGATACTCAGCTTGGGGAGCTTTTAAGCCTTGTCCACGCAGGAAGGTTTTACCAGAGCAATTTTCCTAGGGTAAATTAGCCTAAATGCTCATGCAGGCAGCTGAGCACTCAGTCTGAAACCCACTGCTGGTGTGCAGGGACCCATTTCCGAAGCCCGCAGGCAGCCAGTGAATTGGGGGATGTATCCTGGGCCAGGCAGAGTTGCACAGGCACTGCTGGTCTGCTGGGTGCTTCTGAGGAGAAGAGCAATGTGAGAGAACCTGTGCCACTGGGTCCTGAATAGCTGCAGCCAGCAGCAGGTGTTGGCTGGGGTTCCCTACCGCCTCTCCGAAGGGTGTCTGCGGTACGGGAGGCTTCGTGGTGCGTGCTCTGGCTTCCAAAATGTCCTTCCTCTGCAGGGCCTGGGAGCACAAAGAAAACTTTCAGTGCTGGGCAGCAGTGCAAAGGGTCTTACTCGTCATGGTGAGACGTGGATGCTCTCCGAGGTCTCGGCTCGGTGTGAGCGAGCAGGGAGGCTGCCCTGGGGGGACATCAAAAGGGAACCTCGGAGAAACCACAGAGAGAAAAGCGAGAAGGAGAGGGATGGAGAAGCTGGAAAAGGAAGGAGACAGTGTGGGCAAGCAGAGAGAGCTTTGCTGCTCACAGGGCCCTTAGGTAGGCTCACAGTGGAGGAGATGAGTTGGCCTCTTCCCTTGTAACCCCATAGCCCTGAGGGTAATGAGGTTACAGCCCTGGTGGCTGAGGCTGAATTTTCTGTTACTCCCAAGAGCCATAAAATTATGGCTGTGAGAACACAGACTCCTGGATAGCAGAGGCTACTCAGCTGGCACATAAGCCAGTCTTCCCATTGGCACCTTTCACCTGGAAAGAACTGGGGAGATTCCCTGGCAGTGCTTGCGTCCCCTCGGTAGGACGCTTGCCTCATGCTGTCCCAGATGAGCTCTGCAGGCTGCTTTCAGTCCTGTATTCCCACAGAAACGACGGCAGTGTGGTTCAGAGACACCGACCCAACCTTCCAGATAAAGCTCTGACCTGACTCTTATGAATCCCACAGCAGCCAAGTCAAGAGGGAACTCGGTTGGGTTTTTTTAAATCCAGAAGAGGTTAAAAATCAGACACATTCCTTCATCTCAGGCCACTGTCTGCTCCCCCTTGTTGATTTCTGTGTTTTCTTCCCAGGACAAGTCCAGCCCTCTGTGCCTTGGTAGGACCTTCTCCCCCTCTTTCCTTGGCCTACCTTGCCTTCCTCCAGGGACTGGGGTCTACTGGGGCCTTTCACAGCCACCAAAGCAGGCTCTTTCCCCTGGAAAAAGCAAAATTTTTGTTTTGCACAACAAAATGCAATGCAGTTAGTGTTATTACCATTTTCTAAAGCATTCTTGCCTCTCTTATTTGCTGAACTACAACAACCTCACAAGCTTGTGCATTTGAATTTCTGCAGTAGGCACAATCCACAAGTTTGCCCTAAAAGTTACCTTTCAGGGATAAGTGGCTTTCTACAAAGGTTTTCACTGTCTTCTGATACTCATCTTCGGTCATGTGGAGCTGGGCTACCTCCTTGTTTGAAGAGCACTCTTCTGCAGCTGTCCTCTTCTCTCGAGCAGGCCAGTGTGCAGCAGACACCCCGAAACCTGCTTTATGCAGGTTCCTTGCAAACATCCTCCCAATGGAACTGTTGGACACAAGAATTACAATTGCTCTCCCTTTCACATCAGCATTCCTCCCCACGGTGCCGAAGGAGATGATGATAATGCAGCAGGTCAGAAAGGCGATGGAAATGCACGCGAAGGCATAAAAAAGGCAGGAAAGGGTCATGGCGAGCAGTAAGTCCATGGCCAGCAGGAAGAAGTGCTGCAAGAGGAAAATCATCGTTAGGAGGATTGGTGCTGCCTCCTCGCTCCCAAGCGAGCCGAGGAATCTGCCAGGAGTCGCCGCGTGCAGCCACGCTGTTATAAAGCCAGGCAGCCTTGCGAAATGTGCGGAGGCAAGGCAAAACCCCGTGGGGAGGATGAGTCATTTTCTGGGATAGAGCAACAATGGGGGTTTTCAAACCACGTACGTTTTCAGGCGAAAGCGGTGCCGTGTTTGTCTTGGCTTTGCTGTGCCCTTGGATGCTCTGCTGGGCTGAAACGTAAGGATTTGTTTTGTAAGGGCATTTCATCATATGTCGTCTTTGGGGCCAGTGATGTACACAGGTTATTTGCAAGCAGACAGTTTTAAGGGATTTCTTCAAGTAGTGTGTGCGTGGCACTGGGATACCATGAAGTAGAAGTAATCCCCATATCTGCTTGGCACTCTGAGACTCTTAAATTTGTCAGTCTCCTACTGCTGTAACTCAGGTGGTTTCGGTGAGTCTGGGCAGGGGCACAACTGGGCACAGAACTGGGAGCCCTGCCCCATGCAACCAGTTCTTGTGCTGTAAAACATGACACCCTAGGGGCACTGTGCTGCGGGGCTGTAGGGACTGTGCCAGTCCAGGGGGGGTTCACTCATGTCAGAGACAAGGAACAAGCTGGGTGCTAGAGAGAGTGAGCTTTTTTTGATTGAGAAGAGAGGTTTTAGGGAGAGTTCTGCTTTTTGTCAGGCCAGCAGGGTGGCAGGCAGAGCAGTGCCATGGCACAGGGTGTAGTTATCCTTGACTGCAGGGCACAGAGCAGGGCTCCAGGCTACAGCTGTAGCCTCTGCAGAATTGGGAAGAGCCTAGTAGACTTGGGAATGAGACCAGCAAAAGTAAATGCTGCAGTGTCAAGACTCTGCTAACCTCCAGCAGGGGGTCAGGAGGGATGCTGCCAGCTCTCCTCATGCTTCCTTACTGAGGGTGGAGGCAAGGTCTTTCTTTCCCTTCTTGTTCAGGGTGAAAGTGCTGCTGATCACCCCTAAATCCTTGGCATCAGAACCTGCTCTTTAAATGCTACCTTTCTTAATTATTTATTTGTAGTGTGGGTCTGTGTAAAGGGTCCCCCGGAGAAGGTGTGTGTTGTGTTGCAGGTGGGCTTTGTGTTTATCCCCTGTTCCGCCTGGAAAGGTACTGGGAGCGTGGGACTGGCTGTCAGCACGACCCACACACGTTTTACTGGTCCTTCCCGTTCATCCTCCATGTGAATGTGCAGATCCCATCTCATGGATCAATAGCACTGCTCTATCGCAGCAATCCAGCTCCAGGCGCTTTTGGGATGGAGTTGCTGTCAGCTGCACCCCAAAACCACCCTCTGCACCCCACCCAGCATGTGTACAAACATGCAGAGCTTTGTCTGAAGTGGACAAAGATATGTAACATCCAGTTTGCTTTTAATTGGCTTATAAGCAGTGAGAGGCAGCAGGGCTGTGTGTATTGGGGGCTTATCTTACCAAGTATTTTTTAGTCTTTAAGGCCTTCATGCCAGAAGACTGGGGCAGGACATGGCCTGCAAAGAGTCTGTGGTGGAAAAGGACTACCTGCACTGCTTATTTAGCAGAAAGAGGTGTCACTGCTATTCCTGGCACAGGAGTCACGACTGCAAGTGCCTGTGCTTGGTGCTGACTTGGTCAGAAGCATATTCTGGGCTGGGAAAGGACAAGAGTCCCTCACTATCAGTGAGGACAGCACAGCCCTGGCCCTGCTGCTGGGCTTGGCAGGGAGAGAGTGGCAGATTGAGCTGAGGGTGGGCACTGGCCCTCACCATCCATGGATCCAGCAGGAGTGGGTGGCCCTGGCCAGACTGGTGTGTCTCAACAGCTTGAGGAGTGAGCAGGGCAAGCTTCTGTCTACAGCTTGGTGGGGCCATACCTGCCAGGCTTTGAATTGGCAGCCTGAGCCTCCTATATCCTTGCAGTACTGTCCAAAACAGGTTTATGGTTCTTTGGGCTGCCAAAACAAGGAAAACTCAAAACACTGCCTCTGCAAACAATGAGTTTGCACGCCCTGCTTGTTAGGTGTGCTGATGGAGCGTGAAAAGCCTCCACGCTCCTCTAAACACTGGAGCCTGAAGGTCAGCCCAAAAGGCAGGAGAAGGGGAGGGGAGGCACGGGCTCCAATCTTCCCTCGCTGGCCCCGGGTGTTTTGGCTTTCACCTGTCGGTGAGGCTGGTTGGAGGATTTCCTTTGTGAGCTTCCAGGATGACGGAGTTGGGGAGATGCATTTCTGCTGTGGGTGCATGGAAGATCGATGTTCCACCTCAGCTCTGGGGTCATTGTTCTAGGAAAAAAAAAAATTGTTGGAGTACTTGGGCTTTTGGATAAAAAAGAAAGGAATTTTTTAAAAAAACCACTTATGTTTTTCTAGTTAAGACCATTTATCATGCATGCCGTGGCGCCACCTGTCGGCCACCCGAGGGGTCGCGGGAGCTGGCAGAGGCGCACATTTGGGGGGACCCGCAGCCCTGGGTGACCCCCCCCCCCACAGCCTCATTTGGGGGGACTCGCAGCCCTGGGTGACCCCACTGGAGCCAGCAGCTTCCCCCACCGCATTGACACCAGCAGCCCTTGACATAGGGGATGTCAGTATTTCCACCCTTCTTCTAGGCTGACTCTTCTTATCTCCCCCAGGAAATCCTCTGGTATTAAGAGGTGAACCACCAGCTACACAGAATCACCGAGAAAATTATTTTATCTGTAGGGTTTTTTGTCCCAGGGAGTGATTTCTCTATTCAGTGGTTCTTTTCAGCCAACGAATAACTATTAAAATGAGAGGTGCCAGTGCAGGTCAAGAAAACACTTCAAAAGTAGTGATTTTTTTTTTGTTATTATTATTTCTGTCTCCACTACTGTAATATCTGAGAACAGTCAAGAGCTCAGGCTTGCCCTGGGTTTTATATTACCATACTCACAAGCATCAAGCTATTTTGCCAGTAGGTCACCCATGGGGCAGCAGTGACATGTCCACTGGCTCCACTGCTGGCTGTCACCCAGTTTGGATTTTGCACTAAAATTACCAGGCTAAAACCTCCAAGGGTTTGCACTGAATCCTTTCCTCACTGGCATTAACTCCTGGGCTGCTGCATCATTTTACTCCAGTAGATTGTTCTTTTCAAGCCTGTTCAAGAAATTACTGATTAATGCTCTACTTCTGCATGGGGTTTGCTGTTTCTCATGTTGAATTGAATACGTGTGCCATGTGAGCTGGGTTATTGAGTCATTCCCTCGGGTTTGCTGGGCCTCTGAGGAGGTGTCTGGTTGTTTCCAGCAATGTGATTTGGGATTTTCACCACAAGTTGTGTGGTGGAGATCTCATGGCAGTCTTGAGTCCATCTGATGGCAGCTTTCTCCACAAACTGGTGCGTTAGTAGAGGCAGAAAGAAAGTCAGCCAAATGGTCTGACTTTGGGTCAGGTGAATTCAAGAGGAATTCTGCTGCTGGAGAGGGAAAGGGAGACCCGTGCAGGGGAGGAGTGATTTGGGATGTTGTAGCACTTCACCGTGGTGCCCACTCTCCTTGCAGGATGGTTGGAAACTGTTGTCATGGGGGAACAGGCATGTGCTTGATGCTTCTTTAACAATATGAACAGTGATCTATTAGAATAGTTAGATTAGCCTTTATTTGGGGCTTGCCGAAATTGCTGGCCACCACAAAAGGGGACGACACCTTTGTTGGAGGCTCAGTGTCTGTCGACAGTGGCTTTATTTGACCGTGTGGTTCAAAATGCCTGTTACACGGTGCTGTGTATTTTTTAAAATCTTCTAAGTGCAGTTAAACTCTGTCTAATTAGAGACTTACCTTAAACCTCTTTCAAGCAGATCCTAAAGCTCTGTTTGTTTTCTGTGTTCGTGGTGCTACTAAATAAGCAATAAAAAGCAATGTTTTTCCTAGAAACTACATCCTGGAAGTCAGATCTCCATGAAACTTGGAAGCTTTACAGGGCTTTGAGGCACTTCTTGAGGACCCAGGTTTGAGGTTGGTGCAGTTGTCGTTTGGCCTTCTTTTTGCTGCCTGCATTACCATGGGTATTTTAATTTTATAAATTAAATAATTTCAATATTGTTAAATTTGATGTTAGCTTTACAATGGCTTTCCTACGTTTTGGGTTTATTCTGCTGAGGAAGTGGAGGTACAAATTTATTTGTTGTGATTTGGAATGCACTCAGGAGAGTTGTAGAGATTGAGAGCTCAAAGGCAAGTGCAGTGAGAGCCATCAGAGGCCCTTTGGTGGTCAGCAGCTCTTTGCAGGCTCTCCAGCAGCCTGTGGGAGCCCTCACAAAACAGCTGCTCCTCTTTTTCCCCTTCTGTTTGATTTGAAATCCTTACTCCAACACCTGCATGAAAGATAAAACCAGGAAATTCAGCTCCTCACTGAATGAAAATTGTTGTTTAAAGCCACAGAGCATTGTTTGGTTCCCAAGTGCAGGAATAGAGTTTAACTTTTGCTTTATTCTCTTTGTGTTTGTTTTTCCTTTCTCTCTTTTTCAGTAGTAACATGAAAAGAGGAAAAATTAGAGAAAAAATTGAAATAAGGAGTGGGGGAGAATAAAAGTTGCTATTTTTTCAGTTCCTTTCATGAAAATTTTTATTGCCAGAAAAGCTGAGGTGCTGGTTTGATCCCAGTTCAGTAAGTCTGGAGAATATGTACATTGAGTAAGCAATCTTGTGTTTCTTGCAGGCTTCCTGAAGTGAAATGAAGACAATGACTAGCTAATGCTTTTTTAATTTTCAGTTTGGTACCAGAAGCAATCGTAGATAAAATAGACAACAAAGTAGTTTTTTTTCACTAATTATCTGGCAGCTTAGTCCCACCTGACTCCTACAAAAAGCTCCCAGTTGCTTATTAATGGATGCATCCAAATATCCTGTGATGCTCGATATCACTTTCCTATTCCTGTCATGAATCTAAAGAAGAAAACTACCAGTTTGGGGTTTTCTTAGTCCTTTACAAAGGATGTTCCTTTGTGATTCAATAAAATACTGACCTATTTATGTATCTATCTCATTAGATGCTCTGGTACTCTTCCCATTTTTCTTTTCTAAAGGCAAATTTCCTTTCACTTGAGGCTTCTTGCTCACTGTTAAATATTGTTCAGTCACAGCCTGCTAATTGAGTGGAGCAGGAGCAAAATGAAAAAGGCAGCTAATAATGAGAGGTGCATAATGTATGGACAGTGTGGCCGTGTCACAGCTGCACCACAAGAAGTTTAAGGGTACACAGCCCTCAGTGCTGTGAAACCAGTGTGTGAGCACGTAATTATAGGACACAAGTATCACAGGGTCACGCTTATATCCCACAGACAACTTTAAATTATTAATTTGTTGACTTGCAAGCATTGACCTTTTCAATTAAAATATTCTTCTATGTCTTCCGTATAATTTCTTAAGGTTAAAAAAAAAGTTACGATTTCTGTAGAAATTTTCGAAACCTTCACAAATATTATCAGTCAGTTTGAGACCCTTAAGTTATAACGAAGTCCTGTGTTAATTAACTTGACTAATACGTTGCCAAAAATAGAAATCTTTTGTCTTCTCTCTGATTTTGGCAGTGGGTTTCGTAGCCACTGGGGACTTGTAGTCATGTTCTAATGGTGTATCCTGCACATTCCTTGAGTGCTTCTCTGTATTGGATCTCAAATCCTTGAAAAGGTCAGCTATTCCTGAAGCACCATTGCTTGCAGAAACAGTTTCTGTTGGTTCCTGGCCTCCTGAAAACCCAGCTATACCTCTGGCCTTTCTTCCTGCCTCAGCCCTGAGCCCTGCCCTGACAGGAACACCCAGCCTCTGAGGCCAGCTCTAGATGAAGTGTTGTTCCTCAGGACAGAGCCATAGGCTAATCCATACTCCCGCCAGAGCCTCAATCTGCCTCCAGTGTTCTGGCACCCACCGCTGGCTTCCTCTGGAGCATCCTCTGCAGCCCCCTAATGGTCTGTAGGATCTGCATTTGTCCCTTTCTCTGAACTCCAGCTCTAGGCTGATCCAAGGGCCAAGAGCCTGTGTTTCAAGCATTTCCTAGAAACTGTGAAAGCTCTTCTAAAATATAACAATGCATCTTGCCAGAATTATGATCCCATTTGTCATGGTCTTGTAGAATAATTTGGGTTGGAAGGAACCTTTGCATCTAAGGGCATCTAAGTTCAGTCTCCTTCTCAGAGCTGGTCCAGTTCTTGGGAGTTTTGTGATGAACTTACTACAGTAGCAATGCTGTGCGTCTTGGAGGCTCTCCATGTGTAGAGACATTCAAAACCCAACTGGACACAGTCCTGAACAACCTGCTCTGGCTGACTGTGCTTGACTGGAAAATATGCTTTCCATATCTCTGTAAACCACCTGACCTGGATGGTTGGTCAGGATCTCCCTTTGGGAAGTCAGCACAGTTTTACCTCCAGCTCTCCCATGCTTTGTGGGACGCTCTCAGGGCTCCTTCCCATTGAAGAACCTTGAGTCAGTCTCATCAGGGCATTGAACTGGCCTTAAAACCTGGAAACTCTGAAGAACAGAGACCCCCAGTGGAGGTTTATCAAGTTTCACTTGACAGGAGACTTAGTGATTCTCTCTAGAAAACCAGGAGACTCGGCACAGGTCTTGAGAGCAGCAGAAATGCTACAGGCAGGAGTTCTTCCACATTTTTAAGGTGACCTTAGGTACCTGGCATATCTGTCTTGATTGGGAAACCTGAGCAGTGGAATAAGTCCCTGCCATAAACATTCTCCAAGTTTTATGTAACCCTGTCAGCAGTCATCAGTTTACACAGTGGAACAAACCAGGTATATTTATAACAAAAAAAGGACAAAATTCATCATATGATTTGTTCATTTAACAGATTCACAGATTATTCAATGGGCTTTTAGTTGGATGAGTGTAAAAAAATTAAACATATAAAGTACAGAAAAATTCATCAGAACAACTATTCCTCATTTAGAAATGCAAGTGCTGCTTTCTCTCCCTAGGTCAGCCCCAACTGATTAAACACCAAATTCCTAATGCAAGAGATCCCACGTTTTTCTGCTGCTGCCACACTGGGCCTTTAACTCCTGGCATCTCTCAGTCGTGTTTTATAAGATAAAATAAATCCTTTTCCCATCATAAATCCTATATGAGTCAGTATTATCCAGCTTCTGCAGCTGAGAAAATTAGGTCAGACAGGAGAAATGACTTGATGGAGGCCACCAGGGAACTCTGTGCTGGAGTGACAATTAGGGTGGAGGAGCCCTGGGATAATCAGTTGGGTCCTGATGTTTGCTGCATCCTTCCCATGCTGGAAAAAGCCAGTGGCATTGCTTCTTTTTGTCCTTTGAAACTGCTGGGTGATGACAAAAATGGGTTATGTCTTGGGTTAAGCACACCTTTGAATACATTTCTTAGAAGTGCCAAATAGTCCAACTCCCAAATTCCTTTCCTGTTCAACATTAATATTAATGCAGATTTTCTGACTTAAACACAGGGGCTTTTCTTGAGTGTACAGATACCAAATTGACTTAAGCCCGAGCAGAAACCGTATTTGGGAAACCCTGAAAATCTTCTTTAATCAGAAGCTTATTAAATGCAGAGCAAAAACGTGAACTGCTGATTTTCAAAGTGGACACGCTCTGGTTTTTGGCTTGTCATTTTTTTTCCCCAGCACGATGACGGATGTGCTTTCTGTGCTCACCATGGTCAGACTTTTCTTGAAGGTCAGAGGATTTAAAAATGCAACCTGACTGCAATTAAATTGCTTTTGCCTGTCGACACATTCTCTAGTTATATGTACCAGCATGGATCAGAAATATTTAGTGGTCTCTGTTAGAGGTTTGTCTGTGCAGAAAAGCAAAGGAAGCACCCTGCAGGGAACTGAGCAGGTAAAATAAACACACTGCTTTGGATAAGCTGTTGCAGAGGATTCTTCCATAGAAAATACCTTTTTAATAATATCAGCCCATGCAAGTGGGCTTTAGGTGTCCTTTTCACCTGTGATGATTCAACACTTTACCTGAATTACCTTCATTTCTGGTAAATTTCTCTCCTCCCAAAGCATTCTGGGCAAGCACCAAAAGTGTCAGTTTTGGAGACCAGCCTGACAGCACCAGATAAGGGTTTGGTGAAGATGGTGTTTGTAGGGGTTTGGTTGTGGTCTAAATCCTATTTCTCAGTATCCCAACGATGGACATTCCCTCTTCTCTGGGGGCTACAGCCCCAGTGTAGCCAGTCAATGCCCAAAACCAACCCTCTACTGGCATTACTCCAGCTGGTCAACCTCCTCCTCCTCCTCCAGAAGGCATCATGTGTCTTTTCCAGATATACTTGCCTGGACTTAATGATTTCACTTGGAAAATCCTAATTGCTCCTGTATGGATGAATTGTGATCTTTCAGTAGTGTTTTCCCAAGCGCTGATTTTTCTGGCCCTGCTCCCAATCAGGCTTTGGTGCCTTCAGAGAGATTCAGCCAAGCTGCCTTCCTGAATCTACAAGATACAGCTCGTAGCCTCAGATAAGTTACAGACCCTTATGTATTTTCATTTTGTTTTCACATTTTCTGTCTAAAACGGTGCTTCCTTCTTGCAGGGAGCACAAATCCCACTCCTGAAAGCCCGGTGTGCATCTCCTGTGCTGCTGCAAAGCCAGGCTTTCGGGGGCTGTTGTCAGAAATAAGGCCTCTTTATCTCCCTTCCTGTGTGGCTGGTCTCCATCTGAGAGAAGGGTGAAGTGTAAAGCAGAGCACACTGAGAGGCTTTAATCGTGCTGATGCCACCATCCTTCGCTGCTCGGGGGATCTGTTCCCAGGAAAAGTGCTGCTGGAGCCGTCTCTAGCTGTCCTTCACATTTTTGTAAGGATGCAACTCTCCTCAGCCTTTGTTATTCTCCATTCCTCCTCCTGAAGTGTGTCTGGAATTCACAGTACTGTCTGGGAAGGTGCAGCAGAGACGAGGACAGAACAGTCCTTCCATCTGGGTTGCAGGGCTTGGCATCACTCTGAGTTGCAGGTTTGGACTTCTTGTGCCCACGGGAGACTGACCTGGCCATTTCCCAGGCCATTTCTTTCATTACACTGTACCCAAAATGAGTAGCTCGACTTTTCTCTGTTACGTGACTTTCCTTCAAAGCAAACCTCCCCTGCCTGTTCAGGCAGTTCACAATGTTGTGCCACACCATTATGCTGATAACTGTAACCACAGAAGCCACTTCTGTGCTTCATGATTCAGACCTTAACTGCTGCCAATGGCACTGGTAACACCTTTGTGGGCATTTTCAGTGCCCCTGGAATCTAACACGAGCTTTGCTTTTCATGTGAGACTGTGCCATTCACAGGAAAATGATAACAAAATAGGTCTCCGCATCCTTTTTCTGCCCAGATTACCACAGCTACTCCAGCATGACCTTTAACAGGAGAGCGTGGGCATTGGTGTCTGAGCTGCCTTGAAGCTCAGGTTGGGAGAGCATGTGGAACATCACATAAGATAGGAGACAAGATGTATCCCTCTGGTTCTGGATCCCTTTAGCACTGCATATTTAAGCTAGGTCAGTTATAATACAGCTTGAAGCAGAAAGATGAAAGAGCTGCAATTAACATCATCAAGCCTGTATTTTCTTATGTACAGCAAATGCAAATGTTAATGTAGACAAGCAAAGACCTCTCCCAACCTCTGTATGTGCTGAAAATTTAGCAAGCACATCAATAAACTGTTTGTGGAGATAGTCGTGAATATTTTTGTATTTTAGCCTTGTCATCAGCAACTTTTCAAGATAATTATGTTGTGTGAAATGATTACTATAGAATGAAAGAGCAAGCTCCAGGGTAGTTTATCTCTATGGCTGTTCATTTTTCAGTGATATGAATGATAGTTTTAATCAACAGGTCTGTGTGATGGAATAAATTCCACTGTCTCATCATTGCTTTGGGGTACAGGCTGTTTTCACCAATAACTGCTTTTTATAACTAGAAACAGCTCCTGCTGAATCCCAGCAAAGAAAAGGACATGTATGCTGTACGTGAGTATATTGTGCTTTATGGCTGGCATTTCTAAAGCTACCAAAGCAGTCTGGATCCCAGATCCCATCACTGTTAATGAGGACAAAATAACCAAACCCTTCATTGCCCTAATTGGAAAATCTATGTACACAGTGCTTAATTCAAAGGATATAGAACTCAGAGGGTAGGCTCCTGTTGATATCAAAAGATATTACACCTGGCCTACATCAAGAACTTCAGAGAAAGCACCAGCCCCTTCACAGCCCAGCAAAGGGGTTTTGAGGTAACCCAGCTGACTTGGCACTATGGGAATATTGGAGAGCACTGATATAGCTGGGCTGGGAGCAAACAACTTCTTGTGCAGAGAATCTCAAAGTGTTGCAGCCCTGCAGCCTGCAATGGGATGCTTAAATTGCAGCAATTTCAGGAGGATTCTTGGGGTTTGGTAGCACAAACTGCAGCAGCTGCATCAGGGCATTTGAGGGAGACAGGAAAACCCAAGTCCATCTTCCACCTGGCTTTTTACCCCAGCTGGCAGCAAGGCTTTTCTTTAGAAAGTGGTATGGCCCAGACCAGGCCATGTCCGTGCCCACAAAGGTGGCAACAAGATCAGCTTGTCCATGAGCCAATGTATTTGTCCTTCGTTGCCTCAATACATATGTGGAAAGGCAAACTGAATTCAGAGGCTGTCCCCAGGTTGCTCTCCTGGACATGCAACTAGAAGTCCTTGTTTTAATCAGTACTGAGCTGTTAACTTGTGCCTTTCCTGTTTACCTCAGCTGGTGTTGAGCCGAGCACCAGTGACAGCAGATAATTACTGTTGCTCACAGAGGAGTCATTATACAAGTGGACACTTGTTCAGGCCAGTCTTAGTAAGGTGCAAGTGTGAGCAAAGGCACGGAAGTGACCAGGCTCTTTTGGCTCTTCCAGCACTTCTCATGTTCCCTAAAGATTGTTTAGGCATGATCCAAAATTTCTATATAATGTCTTTGCCTGAAAACCAGTCAAAATCACTACACTGTATTTTCCAGCCTTTTGTAACCTGGGCAAAGGGCCGGACGTGTTCCACTGTGTGAGAATTTGTTCATCTTTGAACACAGCTCTCCAGCAGCCTCAGTGAGCTTTGCAAAATGACCCGTATGCAAGAGGCTCAGTTTCAGCACTGGATTTGTAAGCAAGTGAACTTTGTGGAGGGGGGCAGGGAGTCTTACTAAGTTGTTGGTGAAATTAAACCAAGATTCTTTGGCTGACTTTGCCATTCATCTAATGAAAAAGCTGGTTTTCATTTGCTAACCTTTCAAATGTGTCCACTTGTAATTAAAGATAGCCTCTCCACCAAATAAAGGCTACCTCACAGACAGGTAAGCAATCAGAGCTGAGTGTGTATGCATTCATGTTGGCTTTTCGGTGTCTAATGCTCTAACTGTAGGATTTGCTTGGATTGTGTACTCTGTTTTTACTTGGTTTTCTGGCAACTTGAGTCAATAGCTCTTGGGTAGAAACTAGAAAGCAAATAAACATGCAAAGAAGTGGACTTTAGTTGAATGAAATACTATTAATGCGTGGGATACAGAAGCAAAAACCAGGCTTATCACAACATGTTTTGTATTCTGTGCTGTGTTATCAAGTAATGTCACCCAAAGCCAGCAAATTGAACTGGTTTATGGTCTCTGTGTTCTTCTGATTTTATAACCAGCAGCTCTCTGCCTTGTCTTTTATTTCAGTTACTGGAAATGAGTGTCTTGTTTTCCCCACGCCAGATTTACTTCATTCAAAGCTAAACCAGAAAAGTAAGAAGATGCTATATCTGCTGCAAGTCCCTTATACTTCAGCAAGCTCCAGTGCTAGAGGCTTCTCAGGTGCCCCGTTATTTTTTCCTCCTTGAGACAGGATTCTTAAAGGCTGGTTTTATAAAGGCAGAAAGCAGATACATTCAGTAAAGGTTAATCATTCACAGTGGCACTGTAGTAAATAGCCTGGGAATGGAGACCAAGGAAATTGATGTTGACTTTCTGGGGTGCTTTAAGTGTTCTTGAAAACTTTCTCTTCAGTCTTCCTGAAAACTTCCTTTTGTGTTTACAGCATCTTAAGGACTTTTCAAAGGATGAATAAAAATTCTTTAGAAAGGTAAATCTAAGGAAACACATGGAAAAAGAACTGATGTAAAACTGGAAACTGTTCACCTGGGAAACAGGAAAAAAATTGCACTTTGGCATGCAATGCATGCCTCATTGGATTTTACTAAATTGCCCTTGCATTAGCACTGAATCACAGGAGAAACATAGCATTTCACAAAGCAGGTAAAATCAGGAAGACTTTAAATGATTTCTGGGATATTTAATTCACAGAGACTAAGATGTATTGTGCCAGCCTAATTATTTTGAAATACTGCGGGTAACTCAATGGACATACACTTAATGTTTAATTGTAGGGACCATCTATTACTTCCACTGTGTGAGCCAAGTCCTGCTCTCATTTGCAATTAATGAAATCTTACTACAGGCAGTAATTCTGTGTGAAATGGGCAGCATTTCAGCACTTGTTTGATGATACATGTTGTGACAGACAAAAAAGCCAAGAGCAGAACACGTGGCTCTTGCTTTCCCACTATTGGCATAGAAGTGGCATTGCAAGGATGTCCACAGTGAAGAGATGACAGCAGCCTGTCCACTAAAGAAAAGTATGTGTTAATTTTGAGTGGTTTTCCAAAAGGAAAGGACCTCTTGTGTCTATATTGGGTCAGGTGAGCTTCTGCCATCCAAAATCAATGCAGCATCTATATGGCAAATAATGGCTTTTCTCTAATTCACTCAGAATTTGTCACCTTGGCTCTTACCTGCTGACTGCCAGGCTCAGGCAGTTCTGGGAATGTGGGTTCCTGCTCCAGCTGAAAGCTGGTGGCCAGGAAAAACTGAGTGTCATTCCCAAGATGGGGGAAGTAGATGCCTCTTGCTTTGTGTTCTCCATGGAGCTCATTTAGAGCCAGCCATGGTAGACTTTAAATTGTGATTGTTTCCATTTAATACTTGGCATTGCCAGGGAATTTGTGTGTTTTCCAGGCAGAGCATTGCTGTAGTACTTGCTCCCAACTTGCTTCTAGGTCCTTGTCTGTTTTCCTCATTAAAAGGACCCAGATTTTGAGCTGGAAGCTCCCAAGAGCAAGGATTGTGCATTCTCTATGTGAAGGTTTTCTTCTGTGTGAGCTTCTCAAGGACACCTACGTGCCCCTGTAAATCAACAAAACTGTACTCATGTCACCCTGTGCTCTGAGAGACAAGTCCTCCTGGGACTGAAGTGCCAATAAGTCATGCCACCAGCATCCTTAAAAGAGTCACGTTGGGGGGTCTCTTGAGCATTGCCTGGGCATAGCAGGTGGCCTTCATGGTGGGACACAGTGCTCAAACGCCTTTGCAACACTTTTCCCACTCCCACCTCATGACTATTGAGGTCCAGGTTGCTCTGATGAATGCCTTGGCACGTGGCATAGGAGAAAAGCACTCGCTGTAGAAGGTGACAGTCATGTTTGCTTGCTTATTGTCATCACAGCAGGTGTAAAACATATCCTAGCAAACACCCTCTTAGTCAGAAATGTTTGAGCTCTCTGGAAGTTCACCTTTATAAAATTGTGCTTTTGCAGCCTGCAACGCATCAGGGCTCCGGAGCTTTCTGTGCAAGCCAAATAACCAAATCAGCCTTTCTCAGTTCTCCACTGCTGACTGGAAGAGAAAATGTGTTAATTTTGTGGCACTGCTGAGATCTCTCAGCACAGGGTTTACCCTGTGCTAGAGTGTGAGTGGTGCAGCATCGCTGTGCCTGGGCAGCAGGGTCTACATGAAAATGTAATTCAGAGAAAAATATTATCTATCCAAGTAACTCATTAAAGTCAGCAGGTATTACCTAGGATTGCCCAAAGGTCCTACTTCCATCATCCCCTCTTTGCTGTGTAGTGATGTCACAGCCAGCTAAACTTCACCCATCTTTCCTTTGGGTGTGTCGTACGCTGGAGATGTCCTGCCCTAGAGCTGCTCCATGGGGAATGTGCCTCTCCTGTTGCTTCCATCCGCCTCCCAGTGCAGGCTGCCGGCATACCTGCCCTCAGCAGGGCTAAATCCCTCGGGACAAGCCAGTCGCGCATCGCCTCTCCGGCAGCCGTACCCTTATAAAGGGGGGGGGAATCTCCCGTTGCCATGACAATGAGCCTGTCGGGATGAACATTTCTTTTTGTGGACAGCAATTCAAAGCTTAAAGCAATGCTGCTGCCTCCCAAAGCTTATTAGTGCCACGCGTAAACAGAGCTGGGGAAAGCCTTGGGAAAATAAAGGGACGGGGAGGGGAGCCGGCTGGTGCGCGGACCCTTCGCCGCTCGGGCTTCGAGCAGTGGGAAGGCGATTGCTTTCTGCTCTTTGTTCCCGGCCCTGGCACAAATCAAACCCAGCCTCCCTTCCCCCAGCAAAGCTCGCGCTAAGCTGGAGCACGCTAGAGCGAAAACGGATTAAAAAGAAAAATCATCCTTGCTGCAGCAGCTGAAGGGGGTATAAATCAGCGAGATGGAGGGTGCTCTGCCCCGGGGCTGGGCTCGCCGCTGCTGCTGAGGGGCTTAAATCGGAGATGGTCGGGGGGCCCGGGGTATGCGCCGATCCCTCCTTTGCGCCCTGTACCTGTAGCAGCAGCGGGGCGAGAAGGGCAGCGGCCAAACCCGCTGTGGGTGTGAGTGTCCAGGAGTGAGGGACGAGCTGGAGCAGCCGCGCGCCACGCTGGAGGGAGCTCCTGAGACGGCCAAAGTGCCGTGACGTGGTCCAGCCCTCACAAGTCAGACCCCAAAACGATGGAAACGGGTTATATTTCAGGATGCTTTTAATAGCTGATGTTGGCAGACAGGTTCTTTCTTTTTAGATCTATGAAGTTTAGATCTATGGGTTTTTTTACCCCCTGTGTAAATTAGTTTTATGTAGGTTGTAAACAACCTATATAGGTCTTGAATTTTTTTTAGGGTTTTTACGTACAAAGTCTGACTTTCTTGGAGCCACGTGACTCTGGGAGCTGGGGGAGTGAATTTTCAGGTTGAGGGTGACACAGCATTACAGTGTCAATTCTCCTTTCCCCCATCAGCTTTCCCCCAAACCAGGGTTGGCACAGTGCAGGGTGGGAGGGGGGCTTTCAGCCAGCCCCGTCAACTTGAAAAATAGAGTGAAAAGTTGGGATGAGTGAGCAAGGCCCTGTGGATGAGCCAAAGTGGGAACTGGGATGTGCTCTTTGCTGTGGGTTTGGCTCGGTGTGGCTGGTGTCACTGCCCACAGGTCACCTGGCAAAAGCGTCCCCAGAAAGAGGGGGGTTCTTGCAAGCATGGGCAGAAAAGCAGCTGGGCACTGGAGGACTGGGGGGAAGATGACAATAAAACAAATGCTTTGTGCAGGCTCTGGCAGCCTTGAAACGTGGGTTGAAACTGGTGAGAGCTGCCGAGAGGTGAACGCTGAGTAAGGGCAAGTGAGACCATATCTTCCTTGTGCTGGTTAAAGATTAACTGTGTTTTGGCACTTTTCCTCAGTTCTTGTTTCTATTTGCTTCAACCATTGGATGCTGAGCAGTGATAATAAACCCAAAAGGCTCCATCCTTTGTGGAGGGGGTGTCTCCAGGGCACCCAAGGCAGTGAGGCTGAAGAGGGTTTATAGTGCTTGTACCACGGTGGGACACCCCAGATAACACCACAACAACGCCAAAGAGGGGAGAGTGAAAGGGGTCTTGGTTGTAAGGTGTGGTCTGCAACCAGAGTCTGACGTGATGTTGAAAGACTCTCAGGCACAGACAGTTGGATGTGATATTCCTGAAAGGCCTCGAAATGCAAACAGTCAGGACCACACTCCCTAGAAAAGGCTGGGTTTTTTCCCTGGTGGTGTTGTGCCAGCAGGAATGGATTAAGGGAAGATTCCCTCATTTGGGAAGGGGGGGACTCCTTAATCCCCAAAGCCTGGATTTAAACATCCTGGAGAGAGTAATCACAGACTGTGGATTAGCATCTGTTGGGGAGCCTGGCAGGAGAGGGCAGCGTGGCACTGCCAACCCCGGGGCTGGTCCTCACCCTTGTTTGCAGCTCCTTTTCCCAAGCCTGTGTCTTAGATACGTTCCCTTGAAAACACAAAATTCACAGAAAGCAAGACTTCGAAGAGAGCATTTTCTCAAGTCATGGATGGTTTCCTGCAAGCAAGAAGTGTGTAAAACATGGCTGGGGCAGGTGACAAATGATGGCAGGGGAGGTGTGGTGTGTTTGTTTGTTTGCTTGTTTTCATAAGCACCTTTAATATTGCTCTTGCAAGGCTTCTGCCATTACAGACTGAGTCATCCTTTAGCCAGAAGAAGAAAAAAGGAGGAGATGCTTGTCAGTCAACAGAAACTAGCTGATGTAGGGCCATCCCCATGCTGCCCAGAGGCATGTTGGCCTCCAGCCATGCAAGAAAACCCACAGTTAGTGCCTTGTTTTTGTGGGAAGCCTGGAAAAGAGAGTTTGTGGCAGCGTGGTCCTCATTTGTTAGTTACTGTGGCTCAGCTGCTAGGGAGCAGGACCATGCGCTGCTTTTCTCTGAGAATGCCAAACCCAGTCTTTTCAGCAACGTCTGACTTCTTTCTCATTCAAAACAAACCCTTAAAACATGCAATTTCTATACAGATATAGCACAAGTGAAGTATTTATCTTGGCTGAGGCATATTTCCCTTGGGAGATCTCACAGGAGAAATGGACCATATTGGCTTTTCTAACTGGCCTTAGGTACTGCTGCAGCAGCACATGAACTCAGTGGTGTGTGTGTTTATCTGGCAGTAGGCAGTTGCCTCAAACACAGTGAGGATCAGCTCCCCAAGAGGTTCACCATTTCAAATTTAAAACTGCATTATTTATTTGGACAGGATTTTCTGGCAGCAAAGCTTGCATCCTTTTTTGCATCCTCTGTAGTCAAGAGGAAGGATGGTGATATGCTTGATGGTCCCCAGAGCATGGCCTGTGTTCCGTGGCAATGTCCAGGCTCAGCTGAGCTGGGTGGGGACGTCAGCAGAGACGGGCAAGCGCCAGGCGACCCACCTCAGGCAGGGAAACTGGAGCTGCTGGTCCTGCTGCCTGTTGCCTTCTTGGCTGCATTCTTTAAAAGTTCCCTTTGGGCAAAGCTGGATCACCTCCCTGCCCTGTGACAGGGCTGGTGCCACTCTACCCCAGCCTTGCAAGTGCAGCTCATCAGCCACCTTGGCTTTCAAGTCTAATATGATCATCTCCTACTGGCAAATTGTTCTCCTTTGTCCCCAAATCAGGCCTTTGCTTTCAGAGGGTTTTCAGATCCTCTGGATCCTCTTCTTGCAGGTCTTTGTCATCACCATGGAGTCCTCCTGGCTGGGAATGGTTCAGTTTAAAGCTCTCTCCTAATTCTGTATGAATCCATCTTCTGAGAGAGGTATCAGTGATGAAAGTTCATATAAACAGCCCAGTAAGTTCTGTAACATCAGAGCTACCAAGAGCCTGATCCCCTTCTGCTTAAGTCACTGAAAGAGACTCCAGAAGGGTAGGGAACGATCCTGATTTTCTAATAATTTCCAACTGGACTGGACAAACTCTGACAGCCCAGATCTCTTTAAGGCATTCAATGTCTGATTTCCAATGGAATTAAATAACTATTTCTAAAGATCTGATCCTTGCACCTCCCTTTGCTATTCCTTGCTGAACTGAAGGTTGGTGTTTTCTCCTCTCCTGCCATTGCACCTGCTCAGCCACACTGATGCAGAGGGTGATCTTTGTTCTCGTGCCATCAATGCCCAGTCTTGGGGAACTCTGCTCTGCCAAAACAGTGTGGGCACATCTACCCGTGGGGCACAGCGGAGGAACACCCCAGGTACTGTCTGGCAGGGGAAGCTGCATCAGCAGGACACCCACTCCCATACTTGGATGCTGCCACATGCTCCATGCTGACAGACCTGCACAACTGTGGAGTTGTCTGCCTATTTTCCTTCCCCCGGGCCGTGTCTAATTGAATTTGGATAGCGGGGTTTTTGCTGGAGACTGTTCCACTGCTCTGGGATATCCACTCCTACAATTTATCCCTTCAATTTATAAGTTGCCAAGGAGCTGTCTCAACCCTCGCCTCTTAAAGGGTGAAAATCCTTTCTGTTGTTGAAAATTGACTGTGTGCAAGTCTTTGAGGACCAGCACCGGTTTGTACCATGCACCAAATAGGAGCAGTGGTCTGAGCCGGGTTTGTAAATCAGGTCATTGACATTAGCAAGGCAAGAACAGCAAACAACCTGGTGCTATTCTCCATCTGTGCTCAGAGGAGACCCGGAATGGTACCAGCAGAAGGGATGCAGGGAGAGAACAAGGCGTCTTGGCAAACCTGTGCATGTGTATGTAACAGTCAAAAGAAATCTTTGTTTTCAGCAGGTTGTTTCCATCTCTCTCATGTAGCCATCAGTGTAATTGGAGCATCCAGGGTGCTCAGAGAGATAATGCCCAAGAATAACAGCTAATGGGGAAGGGTGGCAGAGAGAAGATGAACAACTTTATTGCTGCCATATGCTTTAAATCCCTTCAGCTCTCTTGCTATAGCTATACTGAGGATTTTGTTGTTTTTTTTTTTTTGGCCTTGGCAATTTTAATGCTGTTTTAAAAGAACTGGATTAGCAAAGCCAAAGAAGTAACTGCCTGCCCATCCCTGGGATGCCTTCCTGCTTCTGCCTGCACTCAACATCTCATCAATGCACCCTGCGAACTTCAGGCACCTTCCTGTTTTTCCATCTTGATCAAATGAGAGTGTGGAGAGTCTTTTGCTTTGAAAAGAGACAACCAAGATAAACCCAGGAGTTGTTCTTCAGATCTCAACGCGTGCCTGGACTGCTGGAGAGCATCCACTGCGAGGGGGGAGATGGATCACAGCCTGTGTGCAGGGGGATGGCAGTGTCTGAGCCTCGTGCAGTCCCCCTGCCCTGGCCAGCGCAAGCTGAAGCTGATTTTAAAGTCAGGGCACTGCTGGGGATGGAGGGGAGGCAGACTTGGCAAAGCCATGATCCTGTTTGCTCTGATCACTAAAGGTCACGAGGTGGCTCCGTCTGTCAGGGGGAGGAAATGAACTCTGGTATCTTCAGCAAACTAATTTCAGGCTTGTACTGATTCCCCTTTCAGTTTAATTTAATCATCTTTGGTGTCTGATTCTACAAACACGGCTTTGTACTGCTAAACCTTTGCTGCATATTAGCAGAGAGGCAGCTGGAATTTGAATTTGATTTTCACTATAGTGAGAAACCTTATTTTTAGCACTTGGCAAATCTCTTGAATGCAGGAGCACATCAGTTTATAAATGCAGGTTGCTTTGATCAGTGTCATTTTGGAGGCTCAAGTATGAGAAAGAGAATATAGCCTGGGTACTGATACTTGTAAAGGAGCAACAGAAAAATATTCTACCAGGTGATTGGAGTTACATTACACTATCAGCCTACCTCGAATTTGCTGCAAAGGACTGTTTGTAATTAAAAACTGCTTTAGGTTACAAAGTACTTCCAGTGCAGTCTTTTGTAACCTGCAATGTAAGGGTCAGGTACAGAAACACGTTGTCTCAGGCGAAGGGACTGAGGACAGCCAAGAACAGCCAGAGCTGGACTGACCCAGGGATGTGATGGTGACCAGGAAATGTAGACAAGCTGAAACAGCAGTAGGATAAACCGCCTGCTTTCACCCCTCTTCTCTGTCGGACAAAACTCCTGCTGGCTTCTTTGCCATGTAGGATGCCAAACTAAGAGTCACTCTTGGCATTAAAACACGTGTAGGATGCAGGGTTTTGCCATATGTTCTAACAGAAGCAAGTACTTTGGTTTACAGCTTGGGGCTGGAGCTGGAGGCGTTCCCAGCGATTGCCTCTTCCGAGAGCTCGCATCCCTTTGGAACCTGTCCTGTTTCAAAAGGAGCCAGCTCTGACCCTGCCGACTTCACAGCAGCTCCCACAGGTACTTGGACCCAACTGTGTTGCTGTAAATTCTGGGATGCTCCCTGGACATTGCTGGGGTCTGGTTTTCTTTTGGAGTTGCTGTTAGAGGGAGGAGTGCTTGGAACCTGTTGTGGGGGAGTAAGGGCTTTTAGCAGCTGGGAGGCTCATCTGTGGGCTTCTTGCTTCCTAAGGAAGACTTTGATTTTTAGAGAGAGGGTTCCCTTTGTATAGCAAAAGCGATCAGTGCCAGAACTTGGGAGTACATGGTTTTAAGGAACTCAGGTTCTGCTCTCAGCAGAAAGAGAGAAAAACTAAGGCAGTAGCAGTGACTTTGCTCTTCAAATTTGCACCGGCAGAACAGAAAATGGAGCTTGTATGAAAATATTATCACTGGTGGTGTTCTTCTGGAACAGAAATGAAAAGGGAACCTCCCTATCTTGTGTGTGAGGAAGTACTGATATTTTCAAAGCGCTGTTGTGTGATGATGCTCTGAGACCTCAGATTTGGTGTTGGTTGCTCATTCTCTTTGGGGCTGCGGCTGCCTCTACCCAAAGGGCTGGAGCAGATGTAACTCCTCGGGAAGCTTCTCCAGGAGATCTCCGCAATCACAGAGTTTGGTCTGTGCTAGTCCCCAAACCCACCATGTCCAGCAGAGCTCAGAGGACCCAACTTGTAAGGTTGAGCACACAGCCCTCTTCCACAGCCACTGTGCCAAGAGGTCACTGCCCACTGTCAGAGCTCCTTCCAGCCTGCAATTCCTTCTGCTCCCAACCCACTGTGTCACTGGCTGGCCCGGCGAGCATCGGTGATGCCGCGAAGATTATTTTTGCACCGTGGCTACAGAGCAAGAGCATGAGAGATTTGATGCCTTCCAGCTTTCTGCTCTTTGGGCCTATGGATCCTGTGGCAGGAGCTGGTTTGTCTCCCGGTGAAGAGCTGAGCGTGGGCCAGTTGGCAGCGCCTGCGCAGGGACGCGTGTGCTCGGAGCAGAGTCGGGATTGATGCACGGTGTGGCTAAAATGGATTGACAGATTTGCAGAGAGCAACTTTCATGCATCCCATATGTTGCTTAGCTTCCTCTGGGGGACTTAAAAGAGGCGAAAAAATCTTTTGCTGGAGGAGAATTAGGGTATTCATATACTTGGCCATTTTCAAGTGTTTCTTTTTCCTCCTGTAGTTTGACCTGATGCGGTCAAAAAGAAAAAAGGTATCAGTTAATCATTCTGGAAGCATGCACAGATGTATTAAATAAATACAGTTTCCTGTGGCCCTAATAGGAGGCACAGGAAAGTTCCCAAAATTGTCAAGAAGTTCTCCTCTCTAAGAATTGCAGCCCTAAGATTATCAAAGATATAATGCTGCTAAATGGCACAGTCACTGCTGGGGCATTCTGATTTCCATCTGAATGTTTGGCTTTTTACCTACAGCAGAACTTCCCAGGAAGTACGAAACGTAACCTTGAGGTCAAGCAAGAACTTTTTTGAGCTATGCTATTTTTACTTCTCTCTGTTTCATGTAGGCAAACACGTGCAGTGCAGACCGTCAGTCCTGATGAAGTGCCATTGTTTAATACTGAAAAAATGCACATTTGATCTAGTTCGCATTTCCTAAAAACTGTGTTATTGATTTGACAATATATTTTTCCTCAGAAAAAAAATCTGCAGTTATTTATTCATTCTTGCCCCTTGGAGAGCTCACTACCATCTGTTTTTCTTGGCTTTGCATTACCTTTTTTTTTTTTCCACTTGTTCTTTTCCCACTGTGCACCACTGAAGGACTATACTATACATTATCTCATAGCCAAATTATGCAGGGTATTGTAAACATGTTGTAAACTTTGCCAGCTGCAAAGTCAAGGGCTCTGAGAGATCTTGCTTAGCACTGGAAATGATCTTTGAAGAAAGAAGGCAGCCTTTAGAAAGCAGATTTGCAGGGCAGCGTGACACAAAAGTGTAATACTGCTTTTGCAAAATGCTGGGGGAAAGAAAAGGAGCAGATAAATGTGTTCATGGATCCCTATAACTTTATCATAGAGGCCAAGAAGTCCCTGAACCAGTATCTGCTCAGCACGCGCTGATAAGACACACCAGGGCTCCTGTGTCTTGATGCTGGGACCTGCAGGCTCTGGCAGGTGGGAACAGGGATTTGAGCCTGATAAAGTCCCCCACCGCCATCATTTCAGGCAGCATAGGACCATGCTCAGGGCACATCACAGGACTGAAGCCCCTGCATGTCCCAGAGTTATCCCTGGAGTTGGAGCAGTCATGTGCTGCAACCAGCATCCTGGGAAAATGCAAACTGCAGAGCATCTTGTGCTCTGCCTGGCAGGGTTGGGGCCCACTGCTGCCCTCAGAAATATGAGTTGAAGGGGAAGAATCACAGGTGTGTGAGGATAAGTCTGTGTAAATATCCCTACTTATAGATCTCTGTGTATCTTTTCATTGTTCAACAGTAAGAATCTTGGCAGTAGCAATACCAGGCTTTCCAGAAATCATGCCTCAAAAATATATAATAACTTTAAAACCCCCTTTATGAAATTTATCTGTTCTCCTTGTCTGTCTTCTGGTGACTGGTCTTGGTACAGTGAAGGTCATGCCTTCAGGCTTTCATCCCATGGTACACTTCCCAAAAGGGCAGAAATCTCTCTGGGAGACATCCCACCACAGCTGAGGAGTTGGCAGTGCAGGAGGAGGATGGGGCAGAATGGAAATAGAGATTACTGTCACCCTTGCAAATAGAGATAGAGGCCATGGGGTTGTACTGATGCACTCTGCAGGGAGCAATCTCAAATTCCTTAAAGTCAAGACTAAAAGGTGCTGTGGAGTATAGGACCACAGGGAAAAGCCCATTTCAGTGGTTGGTGGACATGTAAAATACCCGTACAGGCTGATGATACATGTACAACCCTCAGTGAAATGCATTTTTCTGCATTTGCTATAAATTCATAACGAATGCTTTTGTGCTCGGATTTTGACTGCCAAGGAAAGCAAAGACACCTTAAGTTTAAAGGAGGTTTGAGGTGTAGTTATGAGAGTAATTGCTCCAGTACCAGGGAAGTGGCCCTTAAACAGCGTTTTGGAAAGAGGCCAGAGGCTACATGGGAGTGTGTGGTGCTTGGGCTGGCACAGTCCCGCTCCACCCAGCATCGTTCAGCCATCCTACCCATGCAACAGTTCCCAGCCCTTAAAAGGCCACTGCCACCAAGGCAAATAACTGGACAGGGCATTTGTCTGCATCATTTAGGGAATTCAAACCTGTCTTTTTAATTATTCCAGCAATACTTCATCTTCCTCTGCAATGGTTAGCGAAAAGGATCACCAGTGCAGTCGTACTTACATAATGTGGCTGTGAATATCCTATGACTTATTGCCCTATCCCTGCTCTTTTTACAGGGTTAAGAGCTTAGGGGCAAAGAATTGCTCGGCTGGGTAAGATGTATTTCTTTTTGCAAAGGATGGATGATGTTCTTCCCGCCCTGGAAGTATTCTTGTGAAAGCTATTTCTTCTCTAAAGAGCCTTTTCTTACTATTAAGGGCTTATGTTCATAGACTTGCACTCTCATTAAGGGGCACTGATTTAAATGAGGGGCTGTAATCAACAATTTTCATCATGATTTAAATCAGCTAGCAGGAAACACAAAATTGATTATTTAAATTAATCTTGTTCTTCATTTGTACTTTTTAATTATTTTCCTAAGGAACAACTGATACTTCCTCACCCGAGCCTGGTACTCTTTTTTCACTTATCATCAGGATATGCT
The DNA here is from genome assembly GCA_013397565.1 of Ptilonorhynchus violaceus. Lineage (NCBI taxonomy): Eukaryota > Metazoa > Chordata > Aves > Passeriformes > Ptilonorhynchidae > Ptilonorhynchus > Ptilonorhynchus violaceus. Next base: position 40,304 of record VZRJ01005001.1, on the reverse strand, counting down.
ATTACCATATTTATTTACGAATCTGCATATTAAGTCTAAAGTTACTTAACAATTTTCATTTATGTGCCAAACTGATGACCGATGCCTTTACTACATGACTAATTTTAATGTCTGTGTCAAAGTGCTCTGCAGAGCAGAGTAACATACATTAGTTATTGTGCTCTAATTTAAATCACATGCTAATCTTAAATAGGATGGGTGGATGGATGGACGGATGGATAGGGTAAGGGGAAGAACACATTTATCAAAACTTATTCTGCATTTGAAGTGGACATTTTGAACACAGGATATATTACCTCTTAACAGCAGGCTGGGGAATTTCTAATCACCAAATCCTTATAAAGACTCCTGTGGGGGAAAGTGTGATCGCCTGTTTCCTCTTTGGTTTCAATCCCCGATGGTTTTCTCAAATTGGAGTGAACTCAGGAGAACAACATCTTTCTATGCATCCTGAGGAGAAATGGGTCTGTAGGAAATGGGCTTAGAGTCTCAAGAACCCCCTGATACAGGTTCTGCAACTACTTCAGCCACTGCAGTGGCTTGATTTGATCTAAAATTTGTAGAGGTCTATTTCTATTTATTATGGTATTACAATGAAATTTAGGCCATAATGTTTAGTGCCACCAGTTCAGGCTTTAAATTAAAATTATCAAATTTTAAACGTATAATGATGCAAAGTTAAAAAAACCCCAATAATCCTATGCTCTGATTTTTCTGGAAAAAGGACATTTTGCATTTTTATCTGCCTTTCATTTGCATCAACTCTAGCTCAGGGCAGCTGCAATGACTTGAGGAACCATATTTCTTATTCATACCATTGTGTGTAAGAATAAGGCAAAAGCAAAATGAACCTTTTTTGAAAAGCTTTGGGGTAGATGTGTGCCTATATACATCTGTTTTTCAGATTGAAGGGATTAAATAGTCAAGTTCATTCTTTAGGTAATTCAGCTGACTTTAGTGGAGAAACAAATGTCCAAGTTAGATACCTGGTTTCTTGTTGGCTTCAACCATGAAGAAAGAGTCCAGGGCTCTCTGGGAATACATAGGATGGAATCTTCCTATGGTGATGGATGCATCAACCTCCCTTCAGCATGAGTCTCAGCAGGTTCTCATTACTGAACCTCTGTGCCACCCCTTCTTCCAGCACCTCACAGGATATGGAGGGGTTACTGCTTTCTCCCTCCCTCTCTCCCTCCCTCGTCACTCCTGGAATGGCGCAGTGCCTCTCTCCTGGTGCTGCAGTTTGGCAGCCCTCAGCCCATTTTGCCAATTCACTGAGACAGTTTCCTCTAAATCACGCTTGAGACTAAAGACAAACCAGCACAGGTTTGATTTCTTTTTGTTCTCCTGCCAGAAGCCATATGCAGCATGCCAAGATGTGACACGCAACACCTTGCATTACAGACACACGTCACTCATGCTGACTCAGAGCAGGGAAACCTTCAGTGCCTTGTCCCGCATTATTTCTGGTCTGATGCACCAGGGAAAGGCTTCAGCTTTGTGGTGAGGTTTAAACCTAAGTTGTTGAGTTTTTTTCTTTAAGTTCTACCCTGGCTTGCAGGTTTTTTTGGGGGGGTGGCTGGTTTGTTTGGGGTTTTTCCAGAAGTCTGAACATCCTTCAGTAGCTGCTGATTTCAAATGATGCTTCTGGTCGCAAAACCCACTGCAAAGCAATGGAAACCAGGAGCAACAGAGTAACTTCAACAGTGGCACCTTCAGGTTGACCCCAGCCAGCCTGTCTCTGAATTTCACACTTAGGGGGTCAAAATCATTGTCTAGTGCTTTTGAATAACTTTAAACTGTATTTTGGGCTGTGTTTGTTTGTGCCCAATCTCCCTCCCAGAAAGGAGAGTGCCCCTACTTGTGCTGGTGCTGCCCCACCAGTGCCATGGGTGGGTGTTGAGGCTGGAGCAGGAGCTTTGCCATCCCAGCAAACATTGACACGACACCGTCTGCTGTCAAAACAAAGGGAGCTCTTTTCATCTCACAGTGTTAGGTAGAGCAGTGATTGAGGGGAACATGAAGGTAGAAGCAAACATTACAGGTAATGGAAGAGCACATTTCTGATGGATTTGTTGTTGTTGTCGTTGTTAATGTAGGGTTTTTCATACGTGCAGAAACCTGTTTAGACCTCGAGTGGGCAGCTGAGTGCCATGAGAGCCTCAGCCTCTGCACCTCCCTCTGCCTTGCCCAGCACAGCTGCCCCACACAGCTCCAATGCAGACCTTTATCTTCGAGCTGTTCCTGTCGTATCCTCTCTGCTCCTGCCGTACAGAGCGCATGTTAATGCAAACGGGCATCAAAGAAACTGGAAATGATGTGTAATTCAACATCATTAAGTCTGAAATCACTCCTCTCCCATGCAGGGCTGTATCAATCAAGTCGGCTTTGGGTCTTTTCATCCCGGGGAGCTTCTGCTGCAGGTGCATCTGAAAAGCACTTCGCTGTCTGTGCTCAGTGTTTCCTGACAGGGATTGTTTATGGTCATCCGTGAGCACACACCATCGTCTCTCTACTGATTTAGCATGTGGAAGGATGGATATGTACCTTTATTAAAGGCAATCTTAATCTTTCTGATGGAACATTATATAAAAATGTAGACTTAGAGCAGCTTTCAGAGGCAGCCACAAATTGCTGGCAGTAATACACCAAAATTAGATGGGAGAGATGGGGTTTGTCTGTTGTCCTCCTCTGATTGCTTCCTTCCATCACTTGCCTTAACCAGATTTGTTCCTTAGCACCCGGCCATTGCTTGGGGAGAGCTTACAGGTAACAAAACATGTTGGTACAGTTGTTTTCATAAAAAAAGAAAACATAATAACTGAGGTCCAAGTGCAAAAGGAAGTGGCTGAGTAGATGTAGGGGCATGTGGGTGGATGGTTGCCGAGTTGGGGTGTAGATGGATGGATGTGGACAGAAATGTGGATTGGTGCATGGGCAGGTGGATGTATTGGTGGAGGTGGCTGGATATATGGGTTTATGAGTGCATGGGTGCATTGGTTGGGGCATGAGTGAGTGGGTGTGCAGGTGCATGGGCTGGTGCAGCAATAGATGGGTGACAAACGGGTGTATGAGTGGAGGGGTGCATGGGTGCATCGGTTGGTGCATGACCGGGTGAGTGCATGGGTGTGCAGGTGCCTTGGCTGATGCAGGAATGGGCGTGTGGGTGCCCAGGTGCCTGAGCTGATGCAGGAATGGGTGGATGATAGATGGGTGTACGAGTGCATGGGTGGGCACACAAGTTGGTGCGTGCACGGGTGCCTTGGTTGCTGCAGGCGCGGCTGTGTGGGTGCGCAGGTGCCTCGGCTGCCGCAGACGCGGGTGGGCGCCCGGCGTGTCGGCGGCGCGAAGG
>VZRJ01005001.1:0-36386 GCA_013397565.1 Ptilonorhynchus violaceus | reverse complement strand
CTTCTTCTTTTTTTTTTTTTTTTAAGGCATTTTGCTTTTTGTCATTTTTTCCTCTCCAGAAGTTGCTCCTAACTTTCCGTGAATATGATGTGGGTTTGGGTTTCCCTCACGAAGCAGGTGCCCAGAGAGCCGTACAGCCGCTCCTGGAAATGCTCCTGCATGCTTCTCTATACCTCTTCTCCCTCTTCTTTTTTTTTTTTTTCTTTTTTCCATATAAAGGGTTAGAAACGCCTGCTGTCGACTCCGCTCTTCTTTCTATGTTCATTAGTCTCTGATCATCGTAGGTAAAGAAAATGAGCTGCACATTGACTGCCGTGCTTGAATACCGCTCCAGCCTCAGGCCAAGAGAGGTGGTTTTTTTCATGGTATCGATCAGACCTTGAGAATTTTTTACCAACCCGCCAGTAGCACTCAGGCTACCTTTCTTCCTCTTTGTTACACACTAGCCTTCTGTTAACATAAGAAAACAATGGAAATTTTTTTCCCCCCAAATATTCAGCATTAGATCAAATGGACTGTCATTGTCAGTAAGGATAAAATTCCCACCAACTCGAGAGGAGCCAGCAGTGAGACTACACTGCTTGTAGCCTTTGCCCTTCATTTTAGAATTTTTTATATGCTTTAGCATTTGTAAAATGAAGGAAGAGAGTTGGTACCTGTGTTGAGATAGATCTCAGTAGTCCCTGCTGTCCAGACAGCACTTAAGAAATCATTGCTCCTAATTTATTGCCTTTATTGTAGCGTGGAACTTCAAATAACGCTGCTTAGGGCTGCAGGAGGGAGCCGGGCTGCAGCAGGGAGCCGTGCTCCCCTGCCCGGTATGGAAGCTGGTGTTGGTGGCTGTGAGCATCGCTGTCACTGCTGGGGACAGACCTCTTGTTGTGTGGAGGTGCATCTGGAGGTGTTGGGGAGTCGCTGTGGTTGTCGGCTGAGGAGGATGTTTCTGAGGGGGAGAGTGGATGTAGTGCCACTCCTGGGGCTCCCTGGTCGTCCGCACTCCCAGGAGCAAGACTGAGAAGCTGTAGGAGCCCATCTGGTTCAGTTTGAGGTTTACAAAATGGCCCTTTGCATTGCACGTTTGTTCCTGCTGATGTGTTGCTGTTTCTGCTATCTGGGGGTTACAAACGTGTTGATCCCCCCATGGTGAGCAGCTGCTCTCCTGGTTTTCAGGTGGGAATGAGGAACCTGGCTGCATGGGGCAGGGCACCGCTTTTGGAGCTGCTGCTGTGCCAAGTAAAGCTTCGGGAGTTACTCATTGTGGTTTGCCTTACTGTCTATTTCTGTGGTTTAGTCACGTTTTTTTGGCTGTAGGTCGTTGCAGGTTGACCAAAGGTCTTTGTTCAATGTGGAATTACGTATGCTGTCAAATGTATTACTTGGAGATACATTGAGTAAAAACATTGTTTTCATTGAGGGAAAGACTCGCTCATGTAATTGAGAGTGCTGAAGCTAAACTTTCTCCTTTTTCCGGCTTCAAACATTGTTACAAATGGTTTTGATCCCAGTGAGACCACGATTCCTCGCTGAGATCAGTTTTCATCAGATGATTTTAGACCAGTGTGCCGTAGTCCTGCCTCCTCTTTGTGCAGGAGCTGTGGGTGCTGTCACACACCTCTGTAGTGTTGTAGCCTCTCTCTGAGGAAGCGAGGGCTCACCAGTCGTGGCGTGTGCGTGTCCTCAGCGGTGGCAACTGCTGAACCGTGCTTAACTGAGCAACTCAGGAGTCATTTCCACACAGGGAAGCGGTGCCACACAGACACCGTGGCAGGCCTCTTGCGGAAAGCCCTGTTACGAGTCATCAGCAAATTCCCTTGGCAACCCCCTGTGGAGCCAGACCTAGTAAATCCCATTGCTCATTTGATTCCCTTATTTCTTTGGCACCTCTGTTTGCTTCCCAGTGGTTTTTCTGTTAGGGTTTGTTGGTTTTTTTTCCTGGACATCTTCATCAATCCTGAATAGTCACAGTAAGTCAATGTTTGACTTTCAGTGAGTTCTCAGCATCCCGATTCTAAAATGGAAGTGTGTAACAAGCAAAGTTCCTGCAAAACGTTTTAATTCCTGATTATTATTTGCCATTGTAACCAATTTTGGCAACCCTTACTTTGAAAACTAATATTTGGGAAGTACAATGCTTTGTAAGAAACTTGCTCTCCAGTGTCAACTCCCACTGTCAGTCACCTGAGCACAAACTTCTCATAGTTAATCACAAGTCTGAGTTTTGCTTTACCCCAACTGGTGTCACCTCTGACCTCACATTTGCTACTGATATAGGGCAGACAAACTGTTCTCTTGGACATCAGTTGTGGCATGTAATTTGGGCTTAAAGCTGAGTTCGAGGAGAACTCCAGCTCATGTGGCTGAAGCCCAAGAGGTGATGCTGGCACGGATCTGTCAGGGTTACAGATGTCAGCTGTTTCAGGGAGGTATGGAAAAAAGGACTGGAAAGACGGAGCAGATGAGCGCCTGCATCTCTGCTTCTCTGCTTCTTGTCTCTGATCACCATCACATATGACACCTAAATCCAGTTATTGCTTTGAAGCTGCTCCAAGTAGGAATCTGAAGTGTTTGGCATCTACTTGTTCAAATACATAAATTGACTCTGGTTTTACCAGTTTACTTTGCAAAAGCTACAAACACAAGTCTGCCGTGTGGCATGCCCCGAAACTGCCAACAGGTGTGTGTGGGTACCAACAGCTGAGGAGGTTTAGAAATCATACATCTCAAACAAAACCTCTCTTTTAAATACCTTCTTGGGATATCCTACTCCTGGCATTAGTGTTGCTGACTCATGGTGCTGTTTGGCCATCCTGGAGGCATTTTTGGGGCTGTCTCTGCTTTGCTCCTTTCTGAAGTCAGTGGAGTCGGTCTGTTGGATCTGCTGCAGGGTTTCGCTGGGTTTTCCCAGGTTTTGGTGAAAGCTGAGCGAAACCTTTGTTGTCAGGGTGGTATGGTCAGTGACTGTGGCCGGGTGAAACCAGAAAAGTGATCATGGAAACTTCAGGTGGTTGATATCCCTCACACCTGTAGGACCTACACTTATTACCATCTTGCAGTTACACTCTTATTTTTACCATTAATTCTAATCTCTTAAACATAGGGTCTTTCTATTCTTGCTAGCAATTTGAAGCCTGAAAGGTCTTTTAAACAACTCTTTGCTTAAAAAAAAATGGATGGCGTGACCAGTAGAGCCTTGGTTTTGATGGCATCCTGCCTTGTAGCTTCTCTGGTGTCTGACAGGGGTTTGTGCCTTGCTCAGTAGGAGCTTCATAGGTTACCTCTCTTCTTTCTAGATACAAAGCTTGATATATTTAAGATAACTTCCCCCCACTAAATTCAGCTTTGATGGGTGATGAGGTGTGCCAGAGCACTGCCTGATGCACAGCACAGCTGCATTGGCTTTATTATCAGGGAAAAAAGCTGAAAAGCGGAATGATTCAAAACCATTGACAACCGTGCACAAAACCCCAGTTAGTTACGAGCTGGTTTAAAAGGCAACTCCCCCCTCCCCCTTTACAGCAAATTTCAGAGCACTTTAGTGGTGTTTAATGTTCAGGTAACTCTAATTAAGCCTTTAATCCATTAGGCCACAGAGATTCATTTGGGACTTGGCTGTTAGCGCTGGTGTTTGAGCCTGCGTGTCACCAAGCCCAGGAGGGCTCAGTGTTGCATTTGGAGGGCTGTCCCTAGGACCAACAAAACAAAATATTTTCTTTCTGATTAAATGTTTAATTTTGCTTTTGTTTCTTTTTTTTTCCTGGAGAGAAACAACTCAGAGGGTGGGACTGTGGCCAAGGCTTCTGGTCTCAGACCAGCCACAGCATTTGGTTCTCGCATGGTTCAGCTGTGCCTGTTGAAAGCCCTGGCACAAAATGCCAGCTTTAAACCAAGTCTTGTGCCTTACAGGGTTCAAAGATTATCCCTTTCCGAGTGGTGCCTGTGAGTGCAGTGATGTGAGAAGTGTGTGCTCCTATTGCGTCAGGCAGAGCCAGCCACAACATACCAAGTCAGCTATTTTGCATCTTTTCCAACTTTTCTTTTTTTTCCTGGGCCATGTGAGAATGCTGCCACTTTTGGAAGGTGCATCTGGTGGAAGTACAGAGGTAATTGCTGTTTCAGACACAGAGTTTGAATATCTTTTAAAATCAAACCACCAAAGCAGAAATACGTGAATCAAGTTTAGCTGTTCAAGGCTGCCGTTTCCCATTTGTGACCTTCCTTATCTCCTAAGCAAAGCTTTTGTTAAAACATGAGCTGTAGATACCAATTAATATTTATACTTCATGAACCGCCACACTGGGGGTCCTGGAAGGGCTGGATGCCGTAAGGCCAGGTGGTGGGACATGTTTTCCCCTTGTAGAGCTTACAGCACAGGGTGCACCCATCCTGTTTGTGCATATGCCTTGTGCCGGCGTGAGCGTGGCCAAAGCGCGCCAGAGAGGGGCGGCGTGACTTGCTCAGAGGCACAAAGTGATGGAGAGTGGAAGTGAAGTCCTGTCTCCCATCATTTTCCTTCTGGGCTCTCCTGGCTTTGCTTTGCCGTTAGAGGTTGCCGCCAGCAATCGGCTCTGCCTGCAGCGGGACGCTCTGCCCCAGTGTCACAGGGCTGGGAGTTCTGATTTTGCTGAACAAAGATGCTCTTCCAAAAATAGGTTAAACCAAAGAACTTGGATGCCAAAAATAGCACTAGAGGTTTTTTCGTTTTTCTGACTGTCATTTTTTTGACTGTGTTTTAGATTTATTGTTCCCTGCTGGAGGCAGCTAAAGAAGTAAAAGAGATACTGCAGCCGTAGGCAAGGGAATAGTGGAAGTAGACAGACACAGTCACCTCTGATGGGGGGGAAAATCACATGTGTCAGCTATCCTTGTAGAAGTACACAGTAATGCAAAATAACAATGTAAATAAAAATGTGCCATGTCACTAAACTGCTCTCGTAGCAAAAATGTTGTTGTTTTTTTTTAGAAGTTAAGGTACCCCACAAAGGGAAGGATGGAGAGAATCCTGGTGACAAAAGAGAGGACAAAAGAAATGCCAGCAAACAAAAACTGGAATGAATAAATGCCACAAGAATGATCCTGGTGATAGCCCCTATAAACCTTTTATTGCGACACGCTCTGCTGCGTGTGAATAATTTACTCGTCCCAAACTGGTGGCAGTAAAATCTGCCCAGCGGCTTTTCCCTCTGCCCTCATACAGGTTGGTCAGGTCAGAGTTGTTAAAATTTAAAGTTTATTTCTGGAGCTTCTGCACAGAAAGTTTTGTTATCAGTAAGTTAAACTCCAGCTTTCCCATTGCCCAAGACAGATGCCTGCACACAGCTAATGACTTGCACTGCAGCTATTTAAGGTGCTGGGCTGAGCCTGGAGCTGGGAGTCAGGAGGCGTGGTGGCTCTAATCCCGGCCGTGCTGCTCACTGAGCCACCTCCAAGAAGTTATTTAACCTCTGCGTGCCACTGCTTCCCTCTGGGTAACAGCAGGGATTATGATAATTGCTTTTGAAAAGCACCTTAGGTGTTTAGTTTTAATGTTTTCCAAAGGTGCCGAACTCTCCAGTTCTGAGCTGAAGAGGCTTGATCCGTCCCAGGAGGCTTTTAGTACTTTTCAGGATCGTGAAAACAATGCTTAATGTCATATTGTTTGTTTGGGCCACATAAATAAATATAAATGATTTTTGATGCATCTTCTACACACTACTCACAGAAAGGCTCTTAAGATACAACTGGAGGATGTAGAAATGAGGTATAATTCAGAAGGGTTGTTACTGGGCACTTCATGAAATGGAAGTAAACTGTCAGAATGTTTAAATGGTTTGCTTTTTCCGCCAAATCCTGCCAAGGCCACAGAAACCTGGGTTTGCATTTTTTAAAGTTGTCTCTCACTTGTGTGTAAAGACCCCAAAGGCAAGAGATTTGCAGCATTTCTCATTTGGATTTGGAGGGTATTTGGTTGTGTTTTACAGGAAAGGGTGATTTTCTAGGCTGAAGAAGCAGGAAGGTTTTCCTGAGATAAGATGAGAACAAAGTAAATGCGCCCTGAGCTGTGCCTCTATCCCAGATTTTGAAGCACGCTGGAAAGAATAATGGTACAATGGTCTCTGTTCATGCACTGAACTCTTCTTTTCCAAATAGCAAAACTTCCTATTTAATCTTTGTGTCACATGGAAAAGATAATCAAAGGGCAGAGTATTCTATGGCTGAGGTGCAGCTGAGACCAAAATGCTAAAGAAGTTGTTGTTTGTGGAGCACGGTGCTGTTAGTGGGGTGGCTGGTTGGGAGGCATGATCCATGCAGTGGGGTCCACCAGCAGGGTTTGGGGAAGCAGTGTTACTGGGGATTTTATGTTGGAAATGTAAAGTTTAATGTGCTACTGAAAAGTAGCACTGCCCCAGTGCCAAGGCAATGGCTGTTATCTAAGCCATCGGCTGCTCTAGGAAACCTAGGAAATAAAAAGGGGGCTCCCATTTTTGTGCAGGAGCTTGGAATGAAGCAGCTGAGAGCCAGGGACTGTGTTGCATCTTCCCAGCACGAGGGATACAGGCCCTGTCGGCATGTGTTGAGAGAGGCCTGGCTGCCAAAATAGTTTAGTGTTGCTACAGTGCTTGCAGGTGGTGATTGCCTTTTAAGTTCTGCTCTCTGTTCTGACATTTTTAGGACAGTAAATGAAGGATGAGAAGTAGAAACGCAAACAAATTAGAAAAGTCCTATGTATGGATGTCTGTTATTACAATCGTGTGGCTCAGTGGAAAGAGCCCTGTCCTACTGGAAGTCAGGGAGGGGTTGGCAATGAAGGAAAGTGGTTATTGCCAGCAGCTCTCCTGCCAAAACAGAGTATTGATGACAGGGCTCAGTTTAAAGCAGATGGTGTAATACATACCCTAAAGACTGCCTGGGGAAACACGTGCAAAACCATGTGCCTGAATGCCACGGAGGATTTATTCCTAGGGGTGAGACAGAAGAAGCCTTCACTTGGATGAAGACGAGAGTTGAGTCCTGGAAAGCAAGGAAAATGCTTTACCGAGGCAGGGCTTTTATAAGGGACTCAAGCATGTCTCTCATTTTCTATTATATTAGAGAGAGAATACAGAAACTACTGAAAATGCAACATCCATCCCACATCAGTGCCTTCTCTACCCACTCTCTTTGAGAACTAACGCTTGGCACTGTCAAGATTCACAGGGAGACTACGTAGGGCTTTTTCAAGTACTTAGGAAGTACAAGGCATGAGGTAAATAATTTAAGCACTGGTGCAGACCATTGCTAGCTGAAAAGTGACTTACAGTCTCTTACCAGGCTAACAATAAGTGGGTGTCTTTCCTTCTTTTTGGGGAGAGGAGTATGGAATGTGTTGCCCATCAGCAGGGCTGGGTCCTTCCAAGAGAAAGGTTTGCTGTAATGAATCATAGAATGGAATCATAGAACGACCTGGATTTTAAGGGACCTTAAAGCTCATCCAGTTCCAACCCCACTGCCATAGGCAGGGACACCTTCTACTAGTCCAGGTTGCTCAGAGCCCCGTTCAGCCTGGCCTTGAACACTCCGGGGATGGGGCAGCCACAGCTTCTCTGGGCAACTTGTGGCAGAGCCTCACCACCCTCAGAGGGGAGAATTTCTTCGTAACAGTTAATCTAAACCTACTCCCTGTCAGTGTGAAGCCATTGTCCCTTATCCTGTCACTCCATGTCCTTGCAAATGTCTCTTTCCATCTTTCTTGTGGGCTCCTTCTAGGTAGCAGAAGGTCCCAGTTAGGTCACCCTGAAGCCTTCTCTTCTCATGGACGCAAGTTAAAGCCAGGCTTGCTTTCTTCTTGGGCAATCCAGTCTATTTTGGATGTCATCAGTCCAAGATCCCTGGGATTGTGTGTGTAATGGGAAAAACCTGGTGCCTCTGTGGCTCACATTTATTATAAACTTCTGTTTGAAGAAGCATTTTGACTTTTTCCTCAGCATCTGGTAGGACTTGGTCCACACTATTTTGTTATTGCGTTTTTTGCACAACAACCTGATGCTGCTGCTTGGGAGACATCTTTAGCTGAGGGTTAAAGGGTTTCTGTGTGGTTTTGTTCCATAACTTTCACCATTTTTATTCTTTTCATGCTGACTTTGCTTTTGGGCTTATCTAACAAAGTCTTGCTATTTCTCTTCAATTTCCAATTCTGTGTGAGGAAGAAAAATAGTCAACTGTCCTGATTTAGCTAGAAATTAAACTGCAGCTATTTTTCCATGGAAAATTTCCTTAATAGGAAAATTGGTGATAATTGCTAACTAATGCTTTTTAAAGATTTTTTTTTTAAATGAGTGAAAAACTGTCAAGCTGTCAATCAAGACAAACATTGGGTAATACTCCATTCCCCTGACAAGTTCCCTTTATTATATGAAGCATCCGCTTCACTCTGTAAATTTGAGCTGCTCAAAATTTGCCCTTTAATGTTTACTTTTTTGGTCCTTTCTCAGTATTACTTAAGTAGTATTAGTGTACCTGTACAGCATAGCCAAATGGATGTAATAATCTTGGAAGAAAATAACTTTAAGGTGTGATTAGCATTGTAGTATCGTGGTATTCCTTAACCTTTTTCCAATCTCTCGCCCTGTCATTCCGTGATGCACCCACCTGTCCTTGCTGAAAGCAAGAATCAGCCTGGGGCCAGCTCTAAAAAGTGCAGTGTCTGGCTTTGTGACAAACATGTTAAAGCCAGGCAAGTGTGAAATTCCGAGTTGCATGAACATTTGGGGTCCTTGTGGGCTGTTTCTCAAGGCTTTTGCCTATGACACGGGGCATTTAATTTTCTCTTTCTTTCTTTTAAAGTAGATTGGGAGAGCAAATTGGGGATTTTCTTGCATTCCCCAGATTCCAAAGGCCTGGGCTTTTCAGAGAAACTGTTGAAGCAGGAGATTGATAATCAATGCAGATACTGGACCTTCTGAGTAGGATCTCTCCAAAGTACTGGCTGCACTTTGATGGTTCTGGATTTAAAGCACCATGAAGCAAAGTTTATCTCAGCTCCAGGCACCATTGGCATTGCATGTAAAGCACCACAAATGTACAAAACCGGTTCAAAGCAGAACAGTCTTCATTCCTAGACCATGGCCCTACCTCCAGCAGTATTTGCAGGTTGAAAACCATTGGCTTCCATGCACCAGAAGGATCTGAAGTTAGCATCTGTAGCAGGCTTTGCTGCTCAGGCTGGGCAGAGGATGGAAAACTGCTCCAGCAGTGTTCCCATCCTGCTGGGAGAGGAAATACCAGTGCCAGCACTATGGAAAGACCAAGTACAGTATTGATTTTGATGTAGATAACAGTAAAAATTGTCATGATGTCATAGCAAAGCATTGCAGTCATTATGGCAAATGATGAGAAAAATAAAAAATAAAATTATAGAAATAACCATCTCCCTTGGCCCGCAGATAAATCAAAGCTTAGCCCTTGATCTCTCATCGCTCGCTAGCCCGGAACATAAATCCAAGGATTTATCATTAAGCCTAATGGGTCATAAAATCTGGGCTATTTTGGAGGTAGTTGCAGAGATTTGCAGCCCAGGCAGGGAGCGGGCTCTAAGCCGCCAGGTCTTGTGTAACTGGGTAAATAGCAAGCTTCAAATAATGCTATAAAGCTATCAAATGTAATAACTAATGCAGCCGGGCGAGCGTGCGGGGAGGGGAGCCTCGCTGGTGACAAGCTTGGCCATCATGACAGAAGCAGCCCCGGTGCAGAAAGACCTTTCAGTACCGAGTTGAAGTCCCTTTTGCTTTCCTGGACGTCAGGTACATGCGTGTGGTTTGGTTCACGTGTAGTGCTTTTGTTTTCTGCACATCAGTTCTTGCCTCACCGTGGGCCCAAGAGAGCGAGCAGCAGAAAACCAGAAACACAGGAGCCACCGACAGCTCTCTGACTTTGTCATCACAGTTTAAATATTTATGACAGTGCTTCACAGCGTGCTAGTAAATGCATGATAGCATATTATGTAAGAGCAATAAAATTTTAGGAGGAGAAGACTTCACTACTGTCCTTTGCTAGTAAATCTTTGCTACCGTCCGTAGAGAGGCCATGTAAAGGCCGTGCCTTTTTCCCCGGTTATTCTAAGTGAAATGGGAGTTTTACGTGGGAATGGGAATTTAGCTGTTACTGACATTTGTAATCACATGTGTTTTAAAATTGCTTTTCATCTCTTACTCAGAGGAGACTGGTTCAGGTCAGATTCCTGTAAAAGTTGATGGCTCTGAATTTGCAAGTGAGCAGCAGGTCTTTGGTGTATGATGGGGAGCAGATCCCTCGGTGAGGGAGCCTGGGAGGAGGGGATTTGGGCTGTGAGTCTTTTTGGTTAATTAACAGTTCAAAGTAGCTGCTTCTTTTTCTAAAGAGTTGTAGAGTAGTGATTGCCATTAGTGGTATACTGCTCCAGAGAAGGGGATTCTCAGGAAATTATGTGCAAAGTCAGTTGTGCCTGGATTGAGGGTATTTGGGTTGGACTGGAGTTTGGGATGGGTGGTATTGCTTCTGGGAGAATCTACTGTGGAATGCTGACAGTGAAAACAGAAAGCTAATGTAGATTTGATTTTAGGACAGCCAAAAGATTTGACTATGGGACAAGTGAGAGGGTAACCTATCAAAGGAGGAGCCTGTCTAGCTTGGCATAAATAGTCAAATTGATTTAAACAGAGGTGTGTACATTTGTGCCTTAATGAGTCAAGGAGAGATTCCCCCCACGCCTTTCCCTCTCAAAGGCAGTCATTGGGAACCTGTGGTTAATTATGTTTCAAAATTGCAGAAAACAAACTTAAAGATGATTTGTACTTGGCATGAGCGCTATTATCTGTCATGATGGCTTTCCTAGCAGTACTGTATGTGTTTGGGAAGACATTTTGGGCATCTGTGCCAGTAAACCCCAGCCTTGGAAGCAAACTGTGTGTGAATGGCTGAGAAAACAAGCCGCTAGCACGAACGATGAGCCAGCATGTAGCAGGCTCTGGGGCGGGTGGGAGGCAGGTCCAACTGCAGGGACTGAGGGCCCTGCAAGACGGGTAAATTCTCTGCACAGTCATGCAGAGATTAAATGTACAGCAGGTACTGGATTATTTATCTGATGTACACACATGAGTGTTTACAAAAAACAGGTGCTGGGTGATCAAGACTGTTATCTTCGTTTTTACCAAAGACACTGTAAGGGTGCCAAGTGGGAAAGTGAAACCTGCCAAAATCAAGAAGTAGCTCTAGAAGTTGCTGACTCTTAATTTTGAGCCTTTGCATATACAGGCAGCTCTAATTATGTGTGCTGTTTCATACACATGATTGAGCAGCAGTTGTTTCTGCATTTATTATGTCTCAGTACGTGCTGGTGCAAACTGTGAGTGCCTTGGCTGAGCAAGGCAGGAGTCTCCAGACCCATGGAGTGTTCTTCCAGGATGAGCCACACAGCCCAGTGGGCTCCTGGGTCCATCAGCTCACACAGATAAGTTGTTCCCCAGTTTTACATTTCTGAAAGCTATGCTAGAAGGTGTGGTGATGTTTTAGTTCTTTTGGTGCAGTTTGAAAAGCAGAAGCTGTAGCAGAGCTTGGTGTTTTGCTGGGGACACCCAGTGCATTACCTTGTAAGGGTGTATTGACCACTGTTCTGCAAGCACTCCTCTTGAATTTCAGACCTCAGAAGACCACTGGACTGTGGGATGGGGGCCTGAAAATTTCCTCGTACAGTTGAGAAAGGTGGTGGGATGGACTCATCTTGGTTTTGAGTTTGATCCATGGGATGAGTGTTGTGTCAAGATGTAGCTGGGTCTCAGTTCACTTCTATAATGTATCTGGTGGTTCCAAAATTCCCCGAACTTTGCTCTCTCCTTCTTACATTTTTCTCTTCTAAGAAAGCATTGACTGTTTCTGAATTTTGATGCTTTATATAGGCTCCTTTTCCTCCCCCTCTCACCACTTGCTGCTTCTTCTCCTCCGCCCCAGTTACTAAAATCTCCTCTCTCCGATGCGTCACCTTCGTCAGCAGCGCTCTCATTGTCTGCGGGCTGAAAGCAGAGCAGAGCACACTGGAGGAAGAAGAAATGACCCCGAACCCTCCCTAAGTTTTCAAGTGGCTGGAAGTTGTTTGCCGATCAAAGGTGGCACGCAGGAGTCTCTTCTCTTTGCTTCCTCCATCCTTTCTGTGGCAGCTTTCTCCCTGTTCCTGGCTGGCAGGGCTCATCCCTCGGGCTCTGCAGGGCCTCTGCTAAAACGGGAGCGGCTTTGCGTTTCCAGATGAAAAGCACCACTGAGTACCCTGGTGTGTAAATACCAGCTGAAAAATTCCTGCAGTCAGGGTGGTAGGTACCTTCAGGAAGATGGGAACACCTTTGGTAGGGAGAGAAGAAGTAGGAGAGCAAGGTATTTTGGAGAGAGGGGTAAAACGGAGAGAGGAGAAATGCCCAGTGACAAAGCTCGGCTGAATCGGCTGGTGAGAAAAAGTCATTTTGATCGCTGCAGTCATCAAACCGTGACTTTGAGGAGTGTCAGGAATAGCTCTTACACGTGGAAAGTTTGTAGGTGGGTGAAGAACAGATCCTGTCCCTCCCCTTGGAGGTTTTGAAGCCACAGCTGGACAAAGCCCCGAGCAACCTGCCCTGGTCCTGCTGCAGCCTGGGAGCACAGAGGCCCCTCCAGCCAGGGTGAGTCTGACATTGGTCTGTGTTTGGAGAGAGGATAAAAACAAACAAAAATATTTGGGTCATTGCCAAGTGGAAGTATTAGGAGTGACATGGCAAATTTGTTTGAATGTAATCTGGACTTAATCGCTGGCGTAGACTGTACTGAAGGCTTTCAGCTCCAGCAAGGGGTTGATTAGATAAATGTATTTATTTTCCTGCTATTCATTTTCCATGGATGTACATACCGAGGTAACTTAAAAGCATGTAGCAAGGAAGAAACAGAAAAAAGGGGACAAATTAACTGACTGCTGCCAGATTAATTATTCTGTTGCATTTCAACTCACATTTTTAAACCTACAACTTTGAAAGGGAATGTTCAAAATTATCTTTGCAATGACCATCTTTCCATCTAATTTAAAGTCATTCAGCTTTACAAGAAGCAATTATGCTCCACACTAACAAATGAAAAGAAATGGCAATATCAGAAAAACTGATTATTCAAGCAGTCTTTCTTACATAAAATAGCCAGCTAATATCCCAGTTTTAGTCCTTGTGTGCTCTTCCAAATACCCTCCTGATAGAGAATTTCATTCTCAGTACACTGGCAGTCTGGTGCTCATCCCTGCTGGCTCTCTCTGTAGTCACAGTCATGGTTTGGGGGTTAAGAAGTTACTTTCTCTTTTGTTTCCGTATCTCTTCTTGCACTCAGTGCAGTTTTTTTCCATGTGAGCAATGAAAGTGAAATGCAGGGAATGAGTTTGTGTACTGCTTAGAAAAATAAGGAGATCTCCAGACTTGCTGCTCTTCTGCTGCTCTGACCATCACCCTTGAGGCCATCTGAGGTTGTGGGGGAATCTAAATGTTTTGTAAGTCACTAACTAGTACAGTGTAGCATTTGAAAGGGTCTTAATAATAAGTTAATTGTTGCTAAACACCTAAAATCCTAATATCCGTGCCTCTCTCTCCTCACTCTTCCACTGCTCCTTGGGTAAAAGCAGGGTGGAGCAGGGCTAAGTCATCTACCCCTTACTGAAGTGCTTGATGAAGAAATTAAAGAATACTGAGCCCAGTGTTGACGCCTGGGGGACATCACTAGTGACAGGCCTCCAGCTAGACCCTGTGTCACTGATTACAATCCTATGGGATCTGTCATTCAGCCAGTTCTCAATCCACCTCACTGTCCACTCTTTAGCCTTACTCACCCTTCTATAAATTCAAAAGCATTTCTAATTCTACCTCTGACTGCTGTTAATATTAAAAACATCTACAAAAAACCTCAGTGAGTCATCAGTGTCCTGTGCTGCCTTCAGGAGGAGTGTGATGCTGATGGTGGCTTTTATCTTTCCTGCTGGGAGAAGGAGGAGGTAGAGGTTGGTGGTTTCTTCCACTGTGCTCTAGGATCCACTTGGGATAATAAATATATTTGTGTTTTTCAGCATACTTTTACATGTTCTTTCTCAGAGTCAGTATCTGCACATTGTAGCTGTCTTTGCTGTATGTGGGGTGTCTTAAACACATTAGATACTTGCTCCTAATTCTGTTACCCCTAAAACTGCTTTTTCAATGTCTGCATTTCTGTGGCTGTTGGTGAGATATTTGTGGAGGTGTCCAGTACCAGGCTGTGCCCCTTCTCCTATCTTCCCACACCTGCACCCCTCTGTGTGGCATCTGTGCCCCTGCTTGGGAGTCCCCTGCTCTGTCATTCTGTGCACCACGCGGTCGCGCTGGGATCATCCGTATTTCATTCTCCACAGAATACCTGCCTGTTATTACTCTCTGTACAAGCATTACAGTTATGTACAAGGATAAGCCACCTGGTCAATAGAAAAATTGCTGGTACAGCTAAACAAGCTGCAGCAAAGCCCCAGGGAGGCGCAGCCAGAGCCTGACCCTCGGCAGAGTCGGTGCTTCAGCACGTCTGACTCATTGGGTTATTTGCTGGTTTTGTTCCCCCTTTTCCATCTCATAACATTTTTTCATTTCATATTTTCATCTTAATTATTGCAGAACATAATGTTGATGTTTATAGGGAACTGTTCATAAAGCTTTCAAGACTTCTTTCGTGATCTCCAAGTTATTTGAAGGACTGTTGTGCTTACAGAACGAACATTACTGTCGCTGCCCTGGGAGTGGCTTTGTGTTTCCCAGCGCTGAATTTAAATTGACATTTTAAAAGCAATTTTGTCTGAGCAGCAGTCAGTTCCAATGTCAGAAAGTTCAGGCACTCCAGCCACAGGCTATCAAGATGATCACCCAGTCACTGGGAGCCGTTGGGATTTTCTGTCCCTGCTGCCTGCGAAGGAGGAGCAGAGGAGCTGGCGGATCGGATCGCAGCCGCCGCTCAGCCGGCAGAGCTGACACATCTCTGCCGTGCTGCCTGGAATTGGGAATGACGGTGCGACTCACTGGGGTTCTGCTGGTACCATTAGCTCACTTACCTCTCTAGCTTTGAGTTGTCTGTGACAGCCAGAGCTGTGTTTCTGTAGAATCTGCACAGGGTTGTTAATCTTTTCCCTAAAAAGTTGCACGTTACCTATTTATCTGTAGCCAGTTGTAGCAATAAGCTGCTTCTCAACATTCCTGATCATCACCGGGGTTTTGGGTGGTCTACCACTTGTCTAAAAATATGTACCTATTCAACCTTTGTCTGCTGTTCTATTTTCATATACCCCTCTTCAGTGGGATTTGCTAAGGACTGTCTCTTTTTATAAATCTTACTAAATTCTTATTTTTGAAATTGCAAAATTTTACAGCTTCCACCCCCAGAAGCAACGTTGCCCTGAGATGTGCTTTCTGATTTTCCTTCATTCCTGCTCTTAACACTTCTCTGTAATAATTTGCATTTTCCAAGGCAGAAGCTTGGCCCCGCTTTCCTTAGGGGATGCTGCCCTTCCTTGGCAAGGCTTGACCTGCTCCACGAGTCTGCTTGAGTCCCTTTTGCTCTGAACCTCTTCACTTATCTGTGTTTTGAGCATTTCAGAGGATTTTGCTGTGCCACAGAAACACAGAAACAGCCCAAATCACACATCAGCCTTAAATTCTGCTTGCAGGCTCCTCTCCCTCCTTATACTGCTGCTGCCTGGGTGGACTGCAGCTACCGAGACCATCCATGGCATTTCCCAAATGTGATGTATCCCAAAGGATGCAGAAGACTGTCCCACATTAACGTTGTGGTTTTCTGAGGCTCATCTGTTCAGGATATGTTTAAGCAAATGGAGTATTCATGATTCTAGATAAAATTAAGGAGGAGGAGGGAGTGGTTTCACATTTTGAAAGCAAACATTTAAAGCAGATGCAGCCTGCTGGGAAGGATCACATTGAATTGCATGACTTTTTAAAAGAAAAGAGCATCCATTTTATTCAAGTCCTCAGTATGAAAGATTAGGAGTTAAGAGACATTTTTCGCCCACTTTGAAAGTAAGTGTATTTTAAATTTAATTCTTTGGTGCAGCTGCTGCTTTCTCTTCTCTGGAAAGCCTTCCTTGTGCTTTGAGCGATATAAAGATGTGGGCTGGGTGCTAATCCAGTTTAAGATTCCAAACTTCCTTTCCACTCTTTGGAGATTTTCCCACCACCACCTTCTAGATAAATGTAGGGACTGTCTTTTAACATGCCACTGGTTTTAGGGAGATTTGGTGGAGATTCATCATCTCAGTGCAAGGGAAAGTATGAATGTGAAGGTTTCATGTTATTTTGGAACACATGTATCAATGTAAGATGGTATGAAATCAGCTGGTTTCTTTTTTTTCTCCAGTATAAATATGTAGTGCTGCCTACATTAAAAAAAAATAGACCAGAACAACCCAGAATCTGTGAAAGAGTCTCATGGTCTGATGGTAGTGCTGGGGCAGCCAGGAGCTGTGGCAGGATGCTCCTGTTAACTGCCCATCTCTGATGGGTATTTGTTGGAGTTACTGCTCCTGTTACCACTCACTTGGGGCTGGAGAATCATCCTGCAGAATGGCTCAGTCTGAAGATGCTGGTAACTTAGGAATGCCAAAGTTCTGGGGAGTCTAGTGTTTCCTGAGCTCTGTTAGCACCCATGGACTGCAGGAGTTGCTGAGGGCACACACCACCGAGTATCAGCAGTGAGAGGGTTTGGCTGAAAAAGCCACAGGATTTTGCTGTCTCATTACCCTTCTTGTCCTGATCCAGTCTGCCCCTGGGACTTCCCTCCCCTAATTCCAGGTAGAGCCTCCTCCTTCCCTGTTCCTCTTCTCCTGAAGAAAGTGTATTTTATGGATTGAGTGTGCTGATCTAGAGCTCGTTAATGCTGTTGTACCATTCTGAATACATCAGCTGTGCCCACAATAGTCTGAAGCCATTATTCTCTAGAAGTGATCTCCCTATCTTTCTTTATTATTGTTATTATTATTATTAATTTTATACAGCTAGCACTGCAGCCTGAGCACTTTTCCAATAGTAACTTGTATTTAGTGACTTACTAAGGTTTATCCAAGTCACAGATTCCCAGCGGATGTTCTGAGCTTGTTTCTTGTTTAAAAACATCATCTAAATTCAAATCAGGAATTAACACAGTTCTGCAAATGACATTCACCCCTCTGCAGAAGGACCAGCATTAATCCTGTGTGCTGCAGCAATGGTATTTCAAGCCTTGTTTGAGGGCTTTAGTGGGCTTAAATCAGCCTTAGGCAAAGCACAAGCGTCTGCAATAGTTAGACAGGACTAACACTGCCTTCTTTGGGCACTAAGTTTAAACATATGTCACAGGGGCTGTATTAGGACATGAGCTCCCTTTACAGCCAGGAGAGAAGACAAGGTGCTCCACAAAACCTTCCTGTGTCACTTGGTACTGGAGTTAGTAGAAAACAAAATCTTCATACAGTCCTGTTCCTAAACCATTTGCCCTACTGCTGGAATCTCAATCTTTGCTGGAAGAAGGGTAAGGTCCCTGTTTCAGAGCTCTTAGGGAACCAATGTGGTGCTGGCAGAACCAGCAGGATCTTTCTTTAGGGGGACTTACAGCTTCTGTTGAAATTCAGTTCAGGTTGATCTGGTTCCTGTAGGGCTCTCTGGAAATCTCTGTTGTAATATATTAATATATTTGCCTCCTTCCTGGTTATCATCAGCAGTACATGCTATTGGAGTTCCCAGAGTTTCCACAAAACCCGTTGTGCTGGGCCAGTGGGTGGGTTGGAGAGCATCCATCCCTCCCTCCCATGCCTTTGTAGGGTAGAGTCTGCCATTGGCATAGAAATTGTGAACTGGGGCTCTGGGTAGAAGAGGAATATGATGCACTCGCTTCTCCCACATCCTGCTGCTCGGAAAAACATAAACCCAAAGCAGATGTATCATTAAATTATTTTGAATCATTGCAAACATTGCAGGAGTTTGGTACAAGCATCCATAGCTCTAAGCCACCTCCGCAAAGTGCTTTTTATCTCTGTCATAAAATTTGGATGAACTACACTGGGTAAACTGTTTTACTGTTACCTGATAGCCACCTACCTTCTAGAGCTGAGGCTTACTGAGGGTAAGATAGAAATAGATTTCAGTGCATTGTGAGAGCTCAGTGTGGCTGATGTGATTTCTTGGTCCCGTAAACATGCTGCCCGACACAGGAAAATACTTCCCTTTTATTCAGAGATCAGGCAAAGGAAGCTGTCTTGTATCTGAGATTAAAGTATATGATTATTTAATCACTGGTTAGTTGGTGATAATGAGCAAGTATTTTGCAAAATGAGCTCTTAAAGTGAGTCTCTAAACATAGATCCTGGTGCTGCAGTGCTGGAGCTGAGCAGAAAGCGTGGCCCTGCTGTTCCCAAGAAAGGCTTAGCAGATCAGTGTTCCTTCTCAGCCAGGCATTGGTGGCAAACCTGCTGCCCAAATTACCAAGCAACACATGTACCAAGGTCAGGGGGAGGATAGAGCTCCAAGGATTTCTTAACTCAAAACTGTCATTTCTTGTGCTTTGCTGAGCTTTTCCAGCAAGGATACATTGCCCTTTAATTGCTGGACTTCTGAGAAGGGCTTGACAGAAGAGCAACCAAACAATCTTGTTTTCCTTTGTTAGCTATTTTTATTTTACCTGGATCATTACTTATCAAAGAGCACTGCTATCACTTGAAATAAACATGTTTAAACATTAATAAGTAGCTTAAGAGATGCTCTTTTTGATGCTGTCTGGGAAAACATCGTCTGATTTTTGGAGGAGGAAAACTTCAGCGTGAATGTTTTTTCTCTTGTGTTTTAATATCCTTCAGTAATTACTTTGCAAGTGGGAAAGCAAAGAAGGGAGATTGCTGCAATCAACTGCCCTTAACATTGCCATGACAAAAGCCTGACCAAGCCAACAGTGTGAGCTGGTTCCCAACAGCAGCGAGGAGAGGTTTGTGAGGGTACCTGGGTCTTCACACTCTTTGTGATCCATTATAATTTCAGCCGCCTTGAAAGCCTCAAGTGAAATCAGAATGTCGCGATGCTACCCCATATTTCGAAATTTATTGGAAACTGGCTTTCAAAAGCAAGATTTATTCCATTTTTTTGTGGCTGAGCAAGTTGCAGTACATATGTGCCGCTCTCTACCCACATGAGAGGCTCGGTTTGTCGCTCCATAGTGATTCAGAAAGTCAAACCAGAAGGGACTGTTGAGTCATCCTTGTCCTCACTCCAGTGTCCCATGAGCTGCTCTGCTTCCACCTGCTCATCTCAGCACAGGGCATGCTGTGTCTGACTACACTTCCCTGTGCAGGAAGATGTCCAGGCGTCACATGGCATCTCCAAGAAATTAAGCGTTTTCTGCTCTATTTCATAGCTTGTTTGAGAGTTTAATGATTCATACCATAAAAATACTTTCCTTGTTGGCTTTTCCCTGTCTTCAGCTTCCAGCCAGTGATTTCTTTTATTTGCTACTGCAGAGATAACAAAGCCTTTTTCTGGCGTTGTGTTTTCCTTTGTGAAGGGGGTTTCACGCTATAATCAAGTTACCTCTCAGTCATCTTTAGGCAAGCTGAACAGATTGAGCTCCACGTTTCTCATTCGAAGACATTTTTCTCCCATCCACTAATTTTTACAGCCGTCTCCTGCATCCTTTTCAATTTTTAATATTGTCTTGCCAAGGTTGACCCCAAAGCTGTTCCAGGATCCATCCCATCAACTGTGACGTATGGGGGTGAAGTTGCCTCCTGGCTTGTGCATGTTGGGTTTCCATTTTAAATGGACATGGCTGAAGTGGAATATCCCCTGTGACATGGGGAGGTTGTGCTCTGGTCTCCAGAATATTTTTACAGAGGAACTTTGTTGCTGGCTGCTGTGGCCAGTTCTGTAAGGTACTTCCACAGTCCTTGTGGTGCCAAATAGTTTTGTGTTTTCGTTGCTTTTTTTGTGATTAAAAGAGGAAAAAGTTTGACAGTGCAGAGCTGTTCCTGGAGAAAGATGAGTTATTCACTTAATAAACACAGGTATTCCCAATGCTTTCTTATTTGCTGGTTTTCTGGTTTGGCAGCTAAGCTAAAGTTCAATTAAGTGTCTCTAACCTTGCTGCAGGGAGAGCTGGGGAACCATTTGTTATTTTAAATCTCTTTACTTTTCAATTGTCAAATTCAATTAAGGGAGAATTTATGCTTTCATAGGAAAAGGGCAGCAGCTATAGAAAACTCAACAACCTGAGTTGTTCCAGGATCTGTTGAGGGATTTCATGCTTTCAGCAGAGCCATCTTCAGAGGTTTTGGCAGTAACTTCAGAGTTGTGGCAAATAAGTATTTGCTTATCTTAACATTTGGGGAGTTAAATGTGCATATTTTCATGCTTTGCGGCCAAGCTGCAACCGCAAAGGGCAGAGCTCAGAGCTCACCAACATGCACCTTTAACCACTGCTTTTGGCCTGTTTGCAGAAAGTTTTGTTTGCACAGGCTGCACCCTGCCCCAAAACTGTTGAAATCAAAAGTGATGTTTCTGGGGAACCTAAACACGTTTGTAGGGGTTTTGTGGTTGTTTTTGTTTTAATTTCACTGCATCCCAGAAACAAGGCTTCTTTCCTTCAAAATCCCATTTCTAGTCATTTTCCCGGTTTTGGGAAGGGGGAGAAAAGGGTTTATTGTGCATTGATACATGAGAGGATGTCATATGTAGAGATTGTGGGGTGTTTTACTCCCATGGGTTCTGTGAAAGTCTGAGGCTGATGTTGTCGTGGGCTATGTCAGTCAGTGCTACAAAACCAAGCAGCAAACGTCGCTTGAGTTCATCTGAAGCCACTTCCTAACCAGGGGCGCGGGCGTTTGTGTTGAGCTGCTGCACGTCCAGTGCCTGGATTCACAGAAGGAGACTTCTGGTGTAAAATACTGTTTTCAGGCTGTCAGCATATTC
This sequence comes from Ptilonorhynchus violaceus, assembly GCA_013397565.1. NCBI lineage: Eukaryota > Metazoa > Chordata > Aves > Passeriformes > Ptilonorhynchidae > Ptilonorhynchus > Ptilonorhynchus violaceus. The sequence goes on along the minus strand of VZRJ01005001.1, from coordinate 15,447 downwards.
CACTGTGTAACCTGGGTAGGTTTCTTCACAGCCCTTTGCAGTAAACTTGGAGCTTTGCAATAGTCTCAGAGCAGATGCTCTTTCTTTTGCTGTCTTGTCCCCTCTCCCCCTCCAGCTAATGGTAAAGAGTATTTTGAAGTACTGTTTCACATAAATCTGGGAGGCTGAGTGACTTGGAAGCCAGCTAGGAGTCTGAATGTGTCATCTCTGGAATAAGACATAGATTTGGGGAGTTTTCATGGTTTGTTTTTTTTTTTCCCCCGTGTTGCCATTTCTGGTGGGCTGGCAGATGGAACTGCCCACGAGGCTGTATTTATCCCTGTAAAGCCAGCTGCTGCAAAATTCTGGGGCGAGGGTTGCTTTGACTCCTGTGCTTTGGAGAAGCTTGTTATTATAATGAGAATAATGTCCCTCTGTTTGGCTTAGCAACATTCTGCAAATGGGTATTTGTTCTTGTGTTTAACTCCCACTTAGTTAATTAAGGCCAAAGCTGCAAGTTTGTATTTGTTCCTATGACAAAGAAAAAGGGATCAGAGCAATTTTGAGGGGAAACGTGATTTCTGAGGCAACATCTGGTGAAATATCTGGTGGCATCCACTGGCATGCCAGAAATTAAAAGGTTTTTCCCCCTGGTGTGGGTGTGATGCCATACCCTGGATTCTTCATAAAGCGTGGTCATTAAAGTGAGTGGCAATGGGCCTTGAGGCATCTGTCACTGACGCTGAGAGCTCTTGGAAAGGCAACAGCCAAAAAACACGGGGCTGAGAGCACCATGAGCTGAGAAACAGCCAGAATAACGTTAAAGCTTTTTGATATTCAGGATAAAGAAATGCAAAATAGAGGCACCAGTGGGTCCACTGTGCAGGTAGAAGAAGAAAAGTAGGATAATAGTAATAAACGTAAGTATTTATTGAAGCTAAGGAAAGCAGAAGTAGCAGAGTGTTAAGCGCTGAGTGAAGCCCATGGCGTCCGTTCGGGAGCTGCCAGCGGCACAGCAGGCGCTGGGTGGTGGCTGCTGCTCAGGGACTCTGCAAATCCTGTGGAAATGAATATTTAATAGAGAAATAAAGTGATTATATGTATGTGTAAACGGTGTTTTTATCTCCCTGCTGCCCTGTAAATGGCTGGTAGCTATCAGCCCAGAAGGGCTGCAATAATTATGGCTTCACTGACTTGGCTGATAAAAAATCAATTCCATTGGGATGATCCTATACTTTCCTTAATGGGAGGCACTGGAAGCGTTATCCCCATTTCAAGTATGCACCTACAAGAAAAAGGGACTTGTTTGGAATCCAGCTTTCCCGAAAACTGGAAAATTCTGAAAGTGCTGCTTAGCTGTCTCTTCCTTAGCAGCCTGTGGACACACAGTGCTCCTTAGCAGCAGTCACTTTCCCTGGCTCCTACGAGAGTTTTTCCCAGCTGGACATCTTTGGTTTGGTTTTTCTTTGGCTTGTTTTGTGTTTTTCCCCAGAGGAAAACTCCAAAACAAACATTTTGCATAGTTTACCTTGTTTCTGTCAGTATTGCACAAGAAAAAGTTTCTCTTTCTAAGGGAGTGTGAAGGAGACGGGTAGAAACCAAGACTTAAGACTGATCTGGAGAGCTTAGTCTTATCCACATTATTTGTGGATGTACAGACCCATCCCCATTCTCTGTTTGGGAGCTGATACTGGGGCTGAACTGAGGCTGGTAACATCTGAAGTCTTCAGAAAATGCTTTTATATCAACTTTCTCTGTGTTGTCTTGTTTCCTAGGGGCAATATGTAATTTGTTCACTAACAGACTGTCTTACTTAGACAAATTAGACCTTTTTAACACCATTTGTTTTAGTTGGTTTTGACTGCACTGTGTTAATTACAACAGGGATGGGGACATCGTAATTGTAGAGAATTGTTCTCTTATTTGGGGAAAACAGACAACACAAACCAGCTCCCCGTTTGTTTTCTCTGTATTCAAACATGGTACTTACACCATTAACATAATCTTGGGGTGGCTGTAATTTTAAGAATAACCGGGTGGGAAGGAATCATAGCACAGTACAAAAATAGCACCAGGGAGTGCAAACCTGTTTCTATAAACAAAATAAGAGCAGAAGGAGGATGGAGATGGGATGCCAATGCTGCTGCATCCCAGGGCTGGCACGGATGGTTATTGTGGCTTATATTGAGTACAGGTGGGGACTGGGTAATGCCATCACATATTGCAGTGGTCTCCATCTTCCTAGGGGAAATTTGGGGTTTATTGGATGTTTAAATTGTCCAGGAAATCATTGAAGGCTTTGAGGAAAACCCACTCAAGTTTCATCAGGCACCACCTCTGGGATACACCTCCCAGGCCGAAGGTTTGGTCCCCAGCAGCAGCAGCAGCCTTCCTGCCCAGCAGGATCCTCTGTTTACCTACATTTATTTCATGGCTCTCGTTTCCTTCCCTCCATGCTGTGTGGAAGAGGAGAATGGAGAGCCATCTCCCAGGTCCCTGCTGAAGCTGAGGACATTCAGCCCTGTTGGAGAGAGTGAGCCCTCCCAGTACACCTCATCCCAAGCCTGATGGAAAAGACACTCCCACCCACGTGTGCATGGACTGGGATAAACAATGTGGATCAGGACGTTGGTTTCTCAGAGCTTGACTCCATTGTTCTGTGTTTTAAAATCTCTCTGGTGCTACTAAATCAATAGGTCTCCAGTGCTGAAAGGATATTAAGATGCTGACAGGGTAACAAAGCACGTTTCTCTTTAGTGCAGAAATCTGGGATTTCTGTATCCCCAACATGTTGAGGGTGTTTGAGCCTTCTCTCAATCCATAGCAAGTTCTTGGCTACAGAATCACCTTTTAAAACTTTTTAATACATTTTCCATTATTTTCTGGCTTAACAGAATCACAGAATCATCAAGGTTGGAAGAGACCTTTGAGATCATCCATCTAGTCCAAACATCCACCCAGCACCACCATTATCAGCCCTAAACCACCAGACACATCCAGACACTTCTTGAACACTTCTGGCGACGGTAACTCTACCACATCCCTGAGCAACTCATTCCAATGCCTGACCACTCTTCTAGGGAGAACATTTTTTCTAATGTCTAATTTGAATCTCCCCTGGCATGATTCAAGGCCCTTTCTTCTCATCCTCTCACTTCAGTCATGGCAGGAGAGACCAACCCCAGCTCACTACAGCCTCCATTCAGGTAGCTGTAGAGGGCAGTGAATTCCCCCCCCGCCCTGAGCATCCTCTTCCCCAGACTAAACAACCCCAGTTACCTCAACCCCTTATTGCAGCACATGTTTTCTAGACCCTTCTCTGGACTTGCTCCAGGACCTCAATGTCCTTTCTGAATTGAGGGGCCCAAAACTGTACACACCATTGAAGGTGTGCCCTCACCACTGCCGAGTACAGGGGGACAGTCACTTCCCAGTCCTGCTGGCCACACTATTCCTGATAGAGGCCAATATTCCTTTGGCCTTCTTGCCCATCTGGGTTCGTTTCCAGCTGCCTTTCAGCTAGCAGCCCCAGATCCCTTTGTGCTGAGCAGCTCTCAAGCCACTCTTCTCCAACCTGTAGTACCACATGGGGTTGTTGTGACCCAAGTCCAGGACCTGCACACTTGCCCTTGTTTAACCTCACGCAGTTGTCCTCAGCCCATTGATGCAGTCTGTTTAAACCCGCTTGATTGGGAGGAGACCACAGTTCTTGAGATACCCCCAGCCCAGCCTCACACCTTTCCCCACAACATGAAATGTTTTATTTGTGCTCCCCTGAAAGCTCTCTGCAGGTTATGTAGTGCAAAGAGTTCATTCATTGCTGCTCAGACAGAGGTAGTGATCCCCTCACCACCCTGCACCCAGGTCTTGAAACCATCTTAATAGACTGTATCATGGCACTTTAGAAAGTCAAATCTCTTTTTAGCCCGACTTCCTAAGGAGGCTTAAGTGCTCATGCTCTGTTTATATCCTCATCCCTCCCTTGGAGAACTTTTGAACCCGTGGGCCCAGATCAGCTAAATTTATCAGCTGAAGGTGTTGATGGTAGTAAGGCTGCAAGGTTTTTTTTGGAGCTAGATAAAGTGGTGACACTGAAAAAAAGCGCTTCTGTGTCAGCTCATGGCTGATCAGACATGAATTCCACAGGAGGGGCTTGCAGGCACCCAAGCACACGGCAGCTGTGGGAATTGCTTTTCTTGCAGAGCCACAGCAGGACCAGCTCCTGCTACCGGGGTGCCTTGGCAGTGTTGGGGCTCTCAGGGCTCCCCCATTCTGGTTTCAGTAGGGCTCAGCCATGTGAGAGGCTGTTTGGCTGTAAATAGTGGAGGTGACATCACCACAGCAAAGGGGCTTTCTTCAGCGTTACAAAATTTGGCAGTATTTGGAAGGAACAGAGCAAAACTTGTATTTTGATTTTTTCATTGTGAGCATACAGGGAGATTGTGAGGGTCACGATAATTTGGCTTTTTTTTGAGGCTCTGTGTGAGGCTCTGGTGTGTGATTCCAAGTGACGGGGAATCTCTGATTTGGGGTTTTCACAATGGCTTTCCTGGAATTCTGACCCCAGAGAAAATGTTGAATGAAGCCAAGCCCAGAGGTCAGGCTCAGGAAAACTGATCAAAGCTGCATCTAGTCATGCATGTGTGTATGTACATACATGTATGTGCAGTTACATGCACGTATAGGTATATATCTATATTTGTGGGCATGTGTGATGGTGTACTGTGTGTTTCTGACGGCAGACTGAGATTCAATATTTTTAATTTCAAGACTGCAAATGTAATGATAAAAGAAACCCCCGTGGAGTCTCAGCCTGGAGGGGCAAATGAGTAAGTTTGGGGTCCCCTGACAGCTAAACTAGACCCTGTTGCAATCCAAAACCTGTGGGCTCGTTCAGGCTTTGCGCCTTTTTCCTGAGGGCGCGTGGATGATCCCCCGCGGTGCCACCTGCCCCGGGTTCAAAACAAACACACACCTCCCGGCTCGTGTCTCACGAGCACGAAGCTGCTGTCGGCTGAACTCTCTCAGCGGCAGCCTCAAGGAACTAAATCCTTCTCCGGGAGCAGCAGATAATCGTCCGCGGAGGCTCCGTTTCCCCCCGCCGTGCATCTGTCAGTCAGCGCCCGCAGGGAGGGCGGGAGGCGGCTCTGCTGCCGGCACCCCGTGGGGACCAGACGGGAGGGGATTAAATCTGCCATGGCAAGGCGGGGATGGGGAATGGCGGTGCCGGCGGCTGCTTCCAGGCGCGGAGAGGTGCATCCCACCGCTGCCGCTCGGTCTCGGTCCGGGGAATGCTCAGTTATTTAGAGGAGGAGGTTGTGCTGCGGGCTGCTTAGGATGCTAAATCCATTCCTGCTCCAAAAGTGATTGCATTCAAAACTGCAGTGTGGAATTGGGAATGGTTATTTGCTAATCTCAAATAGCTTTTCTTTCTTTTTTTCTTAAATTTTAGATTTATATCCATGCCTTATGGTTTCAGTGGGAATAAGCCCTGCTTCTGTTTCAAGTCAGTGTTTGACATGACAAAGATTGTCTGATGGCGGTATGTAATTGTAAAAGTACTACAGAAAAGAAGACAAATTAACCTTTAATAAGCGGGACTACAACATTTTGTTTCTAATTTCTAGAACATGGCTCTGAGCCTACTGTAAACAATATTTTCTGGCAATTCAAATCACTGCTTTCCTCAAGAAGAACTAAAACATCCTGAAAGAAATGGCATGTAACATCAGCAAAAAGGCAGCAAGCAAAACTGTCAAGTGCCTCCATTCTTCTTCTCTGTTATGTTTAGCCTCTTGCATCTTTTGGGCTCTTAGAGCTAAGAGTTGAGGTGCCTTACATGTGTTTCTCTGATAGGTTTTACCAACCTCTTTATGATGACCTCTCATTGCAGTAGTCATCAGGGATATGTTGCATGACTCCAGCAAAATCTTTATCATCATTTTTGCCTTTTGTTACGTGCACATCATATTGTATCCTCGGCTTCCTAAATGTTATCTTTCTTGCTGCAGGAATCTTGCTTTCAGCCTTTACTCTTCAATCTTCATGAAATTAAGTAAAAAATAGAAATTTCCAAAGTTAGATGTTTTTCTGCTTGTAAAGTCTTTGAAGCTTGAATTTCCACTGTCTTGAGTTTTCTGCTGTTCTCCTGGTAGCCTTTTGCTCAGAAGGGTGTGGGTCTTCGAATGCTCCATTTTCCTACTGGCACATATGCCAAACTTCAGTACTTTAATAAGCATGTTATTGACTCTGGGACCTTTTGCACTGGATTTCTCATGCCGTTTGTTATTTTTGGCCTATTAACTCTGATAGGTGATTAAATTTAATTATATGAAGTTGAACTTGATTATTTAACATTAATTAAGCCACTCTGTGTTTCCATTCTTCAAATCTCTTGAGGAAGAATGACAATATTCCCTTTCTGGTGCAACCTACATTAGGAGAATTGGCTAAGCTTCTTAAAGCTGAATAAGAGGGGGTAGAGCTCATTGGGTTCTTCAGGGGAATGTTGCTAAGGCCTGATATTAAAGTTTGAGATGTTGGAGACACTGTGCAGTGCTTTGCCATAATAAAAGCTTGTAAGTAGAGCTTATTTCTCTTTTTTCTTTTTTTCCCCCTGTTTATAAGAATAGCCTTCAAGATTCTGATTTCGAGAGTCTCTTTATATCTCTTTCAAATCGTCTCTGTTTGAGACCTTTTCCACAAGTGTGGTATAAATCACAAATTAGGTAGAATGGGCTGTCTGAACTAATATTTTAAATTTAAAGTCCATCTTATTTTAACTAGGGGCTTCAGAGCTGACTGTTAATAAATATCAACTCGGACATATTTAATTAAGTATAAAATATAATGTTGACCTGGATTTATTTTGAAAGGATTGAACCGCTACGAGACATAGATTTTCATCTGGCTGTTTTTATTTGATTTATTTACTTTCCACTGTGGCATAGTGTAGACAGTTCTTACGAGATATTTCAACACTTTAATTATTTTAAGTGAGTGCTCATACCATAGCTGTGTATAGCACAAGCTTTCTTGCTTATGTTTCTGGTACCAGTTCTTGAGGTTATTCTTCTAAATGCTTCCCAAGGGTTTTCTCTAATACTTGCATAAAATTCACTGCATTTCAAACATTGTTGCCATAAATTCTCAGGCTAATGTATCCAAAGGAAACAAATAGGAAGATTAAGTAGAACATTTTGTACCTGGATGGATATTAAAGAGGTTGTCCCCTGAGTTGATTCAGCCTGGTTGTAAATCTATTGTAACTCCCTGATTTCCCCCCCGATGTGAGGTAGCAAACGGCTGCATCCCGTCCCAGGTGATCACTCTGGATTTAGGTTGGCATCGGGATGTCTCCAGGAGAGCTCTGTGTTGTCTGACTGACACGTGCAGCACAGATCTGCTGCTCCTAAAGCAGTGCATCACAGTTAGAAAAATCAGAAAGCAATGCAAAATGCATGACTGGCTGGTTTGCCAGTCAAATAAGAAATGGTTTCTAGAGGCCATGAATTATGCACTAAGTCATCTTTATTATTAATTTTATTAGTGCTTTATGAAGTGGCTCTAGCAGTGGTATTTTGAAAAGGTTCAAAATAGTTAGAACCTGCGGCAAAGGGCAGCTCCAAAAAGATGATTACTTTTCCAAGAAAACCAATGGCAAAATAAGCAACTTCTTGCCTCAGGAAAGAATACCAGACTTTGATTCTGTAAACTTCGGTACATGCTTTGTTTTGAGCACAAGAATAGCCTCATTAACCCTTGTAAGACCAAACGGCTGGAATAAAGTTATGCCTGTGTGTGCGTAGGATCAGGGCTTAAACACCCCTAAGCCTCAGACCTGATGTGTGCCTCTGGGCTTGTGATTTCCCATGGAAACGCTCACATGAGGAGAGGTGGTCTCAAAGGTCTGAAAGCAAACCCAGGCTGCTGGGTTAGTGTGGACAGATCCCTTCACTGTGCAGCTGAATGGGTCTTGTGCCACTTGGTGTTTCCCTGCTCTGCCTTTTCCATGTAGGCAGCGAGTCCTCCGAGGTAGGGCTGCATTGGATGTGCAGCAGATGCAGCTCTTCCCTGGGAGCAGTACCTACAATGTTTGTGATAACTGGGATGAGCTTGGCTCTTTGGCATCCAGAAAGTGAAATTCAGATAAAGCCCCTCAGAAGAGTTATATCAGCATAATTCCTCAGTGGAGCTGGGGTTGGTGGTGCTAAAATGTCTGGTTTAGAAAGGTATTTTAAAAAATCCTCTGCACTGCCAGCACATAACCAAGTAAAAGGTATTTTGGGCCAGATTTTGCAGTTACTTGAGCTTCAGTGATGTGTAAAGCATTGTGTCGACTCAAGATCTTTTCCCTGTCTGCACAAGTGGTGTTTTTACCAAGCGTTCAGAGTTTTTCCCTGTGTGTGGAAATATCATTGCTCATTGAATTTATTGTTGCTGTTGGGACTGACTCATCTGCATAACTCCCTGAGGGAGGATGCCAAGGAGTGATCCATGGGGCCTAGTCCTGCAGGATGCAGAGGGCTGGGGATGGGTCTTGAACCTCCTGTTGGCCGATGGTCTAGGGTCTATTTCATGTGGTCCTGCTGGAGGTGCCTCTTCTTTCCATTGGCTTTGGCAGCTGGGAAGCATGCATCACCATTCCTGAGTCTGGGATTCTGAGCAGCAAACCTGGGAAGAATGGACAGCTTTCTTGGCAGAGAAGGAAGGAAAAACCAGAGTTGTGCTGTTGGTGGGTGGCTGACCCAGGTCTGTGTGCGCGTCTCAGTGTTTGGAGGAGGCATGGAGAGACACTGATACCGGAGTGTTCAGAGATGGTGGTGAGGACACACTTAAAGATGCTCTGTTAAATTCCTGCCTTGAATAAGACCTTGCAAAGATCTGGACCTGCTTCTTCCACCCCAGCTGAGCTTCATGTTCTCCAAAAGAGTATTTCTGACAAATACGCCATGTCCTTTTTCTTGAAAAGATGTATTTCAGTTTTCAGCTGGCACGTGGCTGATGTTTCTTTTGGTCTCTCTTCACATCTTTTCCATAACTGTTTTTAATCATTCTTAGCAGGATGAGTGTTTTCCCTTCTCAGCCTTTCCTTCATGAGCTCCCTGGGGCCTTTGTCATGAGTTTCTCCTCCTTCACCAGCTCTGTCCTTGCTTGCAGGGCATCCTCTTGCAAATCCCCTGATCACTAGGTATAGGCCACCGTGGGTGTCGTTCCTGTTGAAAGGGAAAATATTTAGCAGCAAGTAAAATGTTTGCTGGTGGAAAGCTACAGCATCTGCAACCCTCGGTTGTGTTTGTGTTGGCAATTTCAATATCTTCTCCATAATAACAGTAATTTTAACAGGTACTGTTGACTGAAGGGCAATTAGGGATTGTTGAGTTTTACATTTCCCTAATATTCACCACAAACTGCCACTGAGCCCCATTCTGCTGGCATTTATAGTGCTACGACTGAGCAGCTCCTTTGAAGTCAGAGGCAGCGGAGGGACGCGGACCGCGGAGCACTGGGACTGGCCCCCGGCGCGGCTCCCTGGCCTCGTGCAGTGATGCTGGAGGTGGTCACAGAGGTTTGTTTTTTTCCTTCTGCAGAGATTCCTTCACAGCTGCTCTTCCTGACAGCCTGATTTATGCCCTGGGATTTATGGAGCTGAACAAATGATTATGGAAGAGCTATGTGTATTATTACACAGGGACCAATTTTCCCAAGCCAGAGGGCAAATCCTCTCTTCTCTACCTGCGCTCTGGTTGTGCAGCTGCTGCGCATCCTCTTTGATAGTCTGAAAGCTGCAGATTAGGGGATTCAGGGGGCCAAAGGAGTCATTTATCCTCCTTTGGAAGTTGAGCCCAGGAGAGCCATAGGTGTTGCTGCAGTTTGCCACCAGCTGTGACATTGCTGGGGGATGCACCAGGGAATGGGGGGGCCAAATCCCAGCAGCAGAACACAGGGGGAAGCAAGTTTTTCAAAATGGGAATTGGAGGGATTTTTTTTTCATTTCATTTCATTTACATTGACTGGGTATTTGGTCTCAAAGCTCATAACAGGAGGGAAGCCGCGCACTTACCTTTATCTCCATTTGCTGCTTCAGTAGTCCAGGATCTGCATTAGCACTGCCAGAGGTAACGGTGTGTGTGAGTTAAAAGTGTTGCCTACTCCTCTCTCTCAAGCGTTCCCCTGCAGTTGGCTTGCTCTGATGTTGCCAAGTGTGAGATCTGACCCACAGGAACTTCACTGGTGCTGTCCAACAAGCCAGAGGAGACCTGGCTGGGCTCTGGGATCCTGGCACTCTGCAATCAAGAAATGCAGATTTCGACGTTTGAACCAAGCCCATGGAGCCTGGAGCAATGCCAGCGCCACAGAGTTGCTGTTTCCATGGAGGCAGCTGTGAAAGCAGATTTTTCCTTTTAAAGGAAGGCAGAGCATGGGACAAAGCACATGTAGTCTAATTGGGTGGAAGTTCTTCATCAGAAAGTGAACCCCCTTAATCGCTCCTGCATAAATGAGATGTTCCTGAGGCCATGGATGGAGATGGAGTGTTACTGATCTCATAGAGTCTTACTTCCATGGGAAGAGAGAGAGGGCTAAAGAGCTGAGCCCAAAGGAGTTTTATGGATTTGTGAAGGGAGCTGACGGGTCTGTGTCTAATTAACTCAATTCTGAGTGATCAGGGTGCTGGGAGAAAGTGAGAGGGCAGACCCAGCAGCAGAGGGGACCCACAGCAGCAGCCACACTAATTGTGCTACCATCACTTCCCCTCATGTGTAGCATGGCTGATCAAATCCTCCTCCCTGCCCTTGAAGAGCTGCTCTGCTGCCTTTCCACTTGGATACTGAATCAAGTCAAAGCTGCTCTATTGATTCAGCTCCTTCTCACCTGGCCTCTCCTCCCATGCTCAGTTTTCTATTGCGTCTCCCCTCTGGCTCAGCCGCCCCTCCTCTCATCACTCAGCTGATGTCTCTGTGCTTCTCCTGTCTTCCCAGAGAAACCCAGCATGATTTCTGTGTTTGTGCCTACTGCCCTGCCCTCATCGCTTCTGCATTTCCCACTGCAGGCCCCTCTCTTCCCTGCCATCCTGTTGACCTATGCTGGTTTTCCTACAGGGATTGTCTATTCCTTGCATCCTTATTCCAGGCACGTGCACCAGGGCTTTTTCTTCAGTGCTGGGAGCATCCTTCCAGGCAATTGATGTCTCAGCAAGGAAATGGAAATTGATGCTTTTGCTGGTTGGGGGATGTCACAGCATGGTAGTGGCTCCTCACCTGCCCTATGAAAAAGAGCTTGGTGCTGGTAAGCACTGAAAAAAACTCTGCGGTGTTGGCTCTGGGAAGGGATAATGCTACTTTTCCTGTTTTCTGATTCAGCAGGATAGGTGGTCTTTAACATACAGAAAGCCTTTCCACAAAGATCAGGTGTACCGTGGAGCGGATGGATCATGGGGCGAGGAAGGAGGCGTCAGCGGGAAGCAGATGGGCAGCACAGTGTGGGGTTGGCCTGGCATTTGCTGCTTTGCTGTGGGAAGCTCAGAAAGGAGTTACAGCAGGACCAAAGAAACAGGAAAAAAAGATTGAAGCCCATCAATATTCAGAAGAGCAGAAGACACAAATATATTGACCTAAATGACCAGTGGTGACTCAAAAGCTTAAGGGAAATATATGTAAATAGTGCCATTAACAGCTCGAGGGCTGTGGAGAAGAGGGGCTGTGGGCAGCTGCTGAGTTCTGAAGGAAAATGCAAAATGATGGAAATAGTTTCTTTGAGGGTCCCCTCTCTTCTGCCCTTTGTTCTTCCCCACAGAGACTCTTTCCAAATGAGACTCGGTTAAAATATTAACTTCTACCAAAACCAGTTCAAGTACTGCTGCCTTCCTTGAAGGAGAGTGTTTCATGAAGCTAATTTGGAGAATGATTCGGTCTGAATCATTTCCACGTGCTGCATCCATATGAAATGCAGACTGATTGCAATTTCTGCCTGTGTTTCTCCCAGCTGAAAGCAAGCTGACCTGCACGTTTTTGTTTTGGTGCATCTATAGGAAAATTTTGCTTTGCTGGCCTATTGTAATTTTTTTCCTTATTCCAGATTTTTTAAAATAAACAGAAGGGATTAACTGGAGTGGAAGGCTTAATTGACCTCTTTCAAACAAATCTCTTCCCTAGAGAAGCTTGAATTAAACCCCCACTTTCATTCCTGCAATTTAACTGACTGGTGATATCTCATCTGTAAAACAATGTACTCTGATTAAGCCCTAATGTCTTAGATTTTTGAAAGCTGATTTTATAGAGGTACAGAATGTGTAACGCTTGTCCTAAAACCTGCCATGTTAATCATTTATTAATATTCTATTCTGGTTGTGTCTTGTGCATTTGTATTTGCTCTTTACTCTGTCCTTGTAACCATATTTTATATAAATTTCCTACCTAGTCCTTGCAGTGCCCAAGTTTGCCTCTGTACTGCCTTGTTGTGTATTTATTGATTTCAGTTCATGATTACATTAAGGAAAATCCTTTTTATCCGCTCCCGTGAGGAGTTTTCTGCTGAGGACAGTGCTTTGGTCTTGTATGATTTTGCAGCAAACATTGCAAGTCAAAAAGTGAGAGGGGGCTAAATTTGTTTTTGATAACTCGAGGTGACAGTGAAGGTAGGGACAGAGTTGGTGATGTAGATGGGTTTGAGATGAAGTTTGGAGAGGGTTTGGAAGATTATTTTGCATAAATAGGTAACGAAGGAGTAGCGTGGGGAAGGATAGGCAGGAGCTGGTGGAGTTAGTCCTTTGGGACCCAGCCCCAGCTCAGCACATGGAGCAGGAGCATGGCAAAACTGAGAGCCCGGGAAAAACGGGTGACGTGGAAGATCTGCAGGGAGTCTTGGCTCTCCTTGGAAAGTGGAAATGGAGGAGGAAGTTACTACTGAGTTTCCTTCGAGCTTTTCAGATTGAAGTGTGCCTTTAGCCAAGAGAAAAAAACCTGTAGTTCCTCCTCCTCCCGATCCATAATTTCCTTGCTCTGATTATTACCAAGTGTGGAAGCATTTGCCTTTGCACATGTGATGGATGCCAGCGGCACTGGAAAGCTGTCATTGGGGGGGGGGGAGAGAGAAAAAAGTCTTTTCTTATGTTTGCTGGAGCAGGGTTCAGTGGAGCATTTCAGATGCTCGTGTTCAGATTATTGCCCTTTTCTTTTGCCTGTAACTCGCCTTTTCCTGTGATTTAGAAAACTGCCTATTAATAAGCTGGTAGGCGAGCAGTGATTTTGCATGTTAAATAGTGTGATTGCTTCATCCCAGTGGGATTGTGTTCTTTCAGAGTTGGACAGCTGAAAAATACACATATTGGTAATTAAATTAGACTTTATTTACAAATATTGGCTCAGAAGTTTTCCAAGTCGGAAACTTCTCTGATTCCTTTTCCTTTTCTGATGAACACGAGCTTTGCGGAATTCAGATAATGTGAAGCTCAGTCTTTTTCCAGCTTTACAAAATCTTGGCTTAGAAAACATTGATGAAGGGGCGCTTTGGTTTCCACTGGGACCAGGGAAATAGTGGCAGCGAAAGGGAGGGAGGAAAACAACATCTCCTCTAGCCTCTGTTGCAAAGAAAGAGAGCAGAAAATGAGATTTCTCAAATAAAGTCAACTGCTTCCCCCCTCCCCTGCTTTTGGGTGTGCTGTCACCATGGACAGTTGTTTTTCCTGTTCTTCCCATTTTCCGTTTTCAGTAGAGGGAAATAGAGAAGAAAGTGGCTATTTCTAGGGTCGGAGTTCTCCCCCTAAGGCCAACAATAGTTGGATCAGGACCCAAATAATGGTTCAGAAAGCCCAAGACTGAGATGACACAGCTCTGCAGTGGGGAAAAGATAAATGGGCTCAGGGAGGTACGAAACACAGAGCGGTGGGTACCCAGCTCTGCTCTCACCAGGTACTCAGGAGTGAGATTTGCCCCAGCCAGCCTGATGGGGTGGAGTCTGAAGCTCTTGGAATTTTGGAATTTCCTTTGAGTTTTGAAACTCCTTTGCAATAAGTCAAACTCTCTAACAGAAACAGTCATGGCACCCCAGTAAAGATACTTTTTTTATCATTCCTCTGTAAATACACAGCTGCATATTTGGCATTTCAAAAAATGAATCTGTATCCTGATTGACCTGGTGTTTTTAAATGGTACCACAGGCAGTTAAAGGCTGCGTGGCAGCTCCACTGCAGATCCAGCTTTTCTAACCTGAGCCCCTGCTAGTGAGAGAGAAGGAGCTCACACGGACATTGCACTGATTTATTCATATCACATCTCTTACGTGGGTGAGCTGAGCCTTCAGCTTTTAGCATCCTGAGCATTGGTTACTTGCAAGGACACGCCACAAGTAAGAAACACGGGGGGACAAGATGATGTTATTTCCATTTTAAACATTCAGCTTATGTGTTACAAGGAGAAAGAATAGTTATAATAACACAGCTGATTGCTGTCAGAGTACTAAAAGGGAGTTTTATTGGAAAAAGTATTATACAGCCCACTGTGCTTTGCATAATCATTTTAAAAGCAGTTCAGGACATCTTCCTGCCTTTATCCTAAAGAAGGTAGAAATAATTCAGAAAGCTGGGGTTGTCAGTATGGCTGAGCTCAAGGCTGGACACAGTTACACACACCAGGGTGGGTGCACATGATGCAGACACTGAATTACAGAGGTAGAATGTAAAAGGATGTTCTGGTCATTCAGTTGTGATGTCTCAAACAATTTGAGTCTCATGGGTGTCCTAAAGTCATCTTTCTGAAACCTTTCTATTGCCCCATGAAGCAAAAAGTGAGTCATGTCTGATGCCCACCTAGAACACAGACAAATTTCAGATTGGCTGAAACAAAGAATATCGAGGTATTTATTGAATCTTATGTCCAAAATCTGAGGAGAAGCCTAAGTTGACATTTGGGGGGGGTTAACTATATCTTAAATAGCTTTTGAGTTTGATGTGATTCCATACTTAAGCACAAAAGGGAAACGATGAAAATTAAATGAGAGATTTTGTAGGACAGCATATTTCATTAGAACAGAAAACCATCATTTTTTTCTGGCAAGAAAATGTTTCCATTAGGATCTGAGCTCCTTCTGCACATTTAATTTGCTCTCAGCCAGTGACTCTGCAGCCCCTTTTTTCCCAAAGTGCTGACTCTGGCCCCGCCACTTGACATAACCACACATGTTCCCTTAATGCATTTTTTTGCAGTCACTTTCCTGGCTCATCTTTTGATTTCCCAGTTGTATCAGCAGCTTTGTTGGAGTCATTCCGTAACGAAGTGGGGAATGAATGAATTAATGAATCTCCCTGCCTCTGGAAACAGCAGTGAATGCAATCAGAGTCAGCATGCAGAGATGTCCTTTTCTTTTAATTATTGTTTTCTAATTGATGCTGTATTTTTGATGCTGAGCCTTTAAGAGGGACCTGCAGACTCAGACATAAATATCCTAAATTTAAATATAAATATATATATTTAA
>VZRJ01005000.1:78199-155347 GCA_013397565.1 Ptilonorhynchus violaceus | reverse complement strand
CAGGGCTGCTCTCCATCCATTCTTCTCCCTACCTGTAATTTGTGGTTGGGATTGCCTCAGCCCAGGGGCACGACTTTGCACTTGGCCCTTGTCAGGAAGGAAGGCACACATGCACAGGCGCAGATAGGAGTGCGTGTCTCTTAACCTGTAAAAATATGAGATTTGTCTCTATAGAGAACCAGGTAAGAAAGAAATTTGAAGCTAATCTCACCTTGTGTCTGTCTTGCCCATTGTCTACTTCATCTACATGGCCAAATTGTCTTTTTCTTTTCTTTTCCCACTTGAGATGCATCAGTTCAACATCTGACGAAGAAGAACATAAGTAAAAAGATCTTAATTCTAGAAGATGAATCAAGCCTCCTCATTTATTTTTCACTGATGAGGATTTTCTTAAGGAAATCTCCTTGGATGTCACTCTGTGACTCTGAAGTGAGGTTTGGTTTGCCATGCGCGTACATTCCTTACTATTAAAAAGCCAGTATTTGCCATCTGTCTGAGTGTTCCCTACTGGCAGAGGCAGTGAAAGTAGACAAAGTGAACTTCAAAAGGGGGCAGCTAAAATAACCACTAGGGAAGATGCCGTCCATCTTTTCTTTGAGGTCTAGATAGATAAAAGAGAGAATTTTGTTTCTTCAAAAAAGGCTAGGAAGCGGAGAGGAAATTCTGCAAGAATATCAAACGCAAAATGTGTGGAGGAAGGGCTAGGAGGACTTAGGAGGATAAGAGGAAAGATTGGATTTGGGCTTGAAAGATACCAGAGGTCCCTTGAAGTTTCAACTCAAGTGTGGGAAGAATCCTAAAGGATCTGACACTTTCACTTCATACCTCACATCAATTTTAATTTCTTTAGCTGATTTCCACTTTTGTCAAATTAACTTCTTTCCAATTAGACTTGCCCTTAAAATAAAATGCCCTTGATCTTTGCTAATATTTGTAATGGAATCAAAATCCCCAAGGGTAAAGACATTAGGATTCAGAGGCAAGTCTGTGCTTATTTTTATATTTACTTTTCTATTACTTTTCTTTAGAATTAATACTCTTTTTAGCCCAGATTCACCCTTGAAAATCCACAAGGACCAGCTGCAGAACAGTCCTCCACCCTCCCACACACTCCTGGCTGTGGAGGCGGCAAATTCCTCTTCATTAGAGAGATAAGTTCTGGGTGCAGAGTCAGATTATGCCTGTTTCTGAAGTTTCAGATAGAAATTGAAGTAGTATTTCCTTCTTATAAACTTAGACAGAAGAGCAAATCTTGCTCATGTTTCCACTGTGGTTTTGAAAAATGACTTTGTCCTGTCTTCAAGTCTAAAGAGCTGGATAGGCATTCAGTCACAGTGGTGGTGAAGACTCCAGTGTTCTGGTGCTCTGGGCACTGCTAAGTCTTGACTATCCAAAATAATTATACTTTCTTCAATTAAAGCAGTTCCAGTTCCTATATGTAAAATGTAATTTACGTTCAAAATTCTGTTGATATATTTCATTAATATTTGTGTGCACTGATCTTTTAACTCAAAGTCTCTGGTTATTATCAATATCACAACTTCCAGTGGCATAGGCCTTGAAATACCTAATCAGATGATGGGCATGTATTGGTATAGTGAGAAGGGAAGGGACGGGTCGCAGGAGCACGTTCAGCTGCTCTGCAAGGTGAAATGGTCCATAAAACATTCTAGACCAGGTCCAAAATGAAAGAAAGGACAAAGCTAGATTAAATTGTCAGCTTCTTTTCATGACAGATTTATCAGAAGTTTCATACCAGACATGGTCTTTTAACCTAAATTGTTTTTACATTAGTCCTGAAACATGTATCTGATTATGGGAACTCAAAGTTTGCACAAAAACTTAAGATGGGTAATGTTTCCTTGTCTTGCCAGCTCAGAGGATGGGTGAGATGGCAACACCCTTTCATTTCCCATCTGCGGGTAGCCATTCTTTTCTACTTGGCTGTAAAATGGAGAGTAGCAGGAGACAGGAGGTTTCATGCTCAGGTTGTGAACTGCTCTTTTACCTGCTGGTGCCCAGGAAGATGAACTGAAAAACCATTCCTCTCTACCAAACCTTGGAGATGGTAGTAGCTGGAACAAGCTCAATGGGAAAAGAGAAAAATGCATGAAAATGGCATTCTCACTTTTTTTGGACATCCATGCCCAGTATATCATGGCAAATTCATAGACAACTGCACACTCTCAGACAGAAAGGTCATGTGGCCTTTGTTGAGGTGCTTTTCCTTAACCTTTTATGGGGGGCCATGGCAGACCTGGCTATGTCTCTTTGTAGATCTTCCCTTTGAGATAGTTAATGAGCAGGTGTGTGAATGAACATGACCAAAACATCCAAGGGTTGTTAATCTCCAAGTGCAAACTTGTCCATTTAAACAGTGGTGGTAAGAGCAATTTATAGCCTGCTGCTGCAACCTGCTCACGTGAAATGGTCTCGACTGTGTGCATCACCCCATCATTTAACTCATGTCCAGCTGGAAGACATGCAAGCTCCTTCAGACCTTGATAGAACTCAGGGCATCATTTCCAGAGCCCAGCCTCCTTTTCCTGCCCCAATTCAGTTTCTCTCATCTTGAGAGGAAGAAAGCACATACAGGGGCTCAACTCTTATCACCCTGCCCTGTGGATAATGAAATCCAGGCTTCAACATAATTGTACCCCCACACAGCAGCCACAGGGTCTGGAGCAAGATTGCTTTGTGAATGGCATTATGTGTGCTGCAATGGCTCTGGCAGGCAAGATCAAAGCCAGTGTGGGAATGCGACTTGTTGCTTCTCTGTCATTGCTGAGGTGATTGTCGTTAATCCTCTGTGCTTTCAGTCTTGTGTCGGGGCCATATTTGCTGGGAACACACTTTAATGAGTAGCACTTAATATGTCCACAGGCTTCTGTCATTCCCTCCTGCCCACCTGCTTCTTTCTCCTATTTTTCAGGCACCCCCAGAAGTGTCACAGGAGCTTTCATAGAGAGCTGCACACCAGGGAAGGAAAGGTGGTGTGCTGTTTGTCTGAGGCAGCTTTTCTGTGCCCAGGACATTCCTGTAAATGAGAGGAGTATTAAGACTCTAACAAAAGTCAGATAAAGGGAAAGGACGAAGGGATGTAATGAATGAAACTTCCATTAAGCATAATGTAAACAGTTTCTTCATGTTATCTGAAGTTATCCAGGCTGACAAGTAAGCAATGCTGTTGTCAAGCACTTTAACAAAAAGGCATGCCATCTGTGTGCAATGCAGTGGAGCCACAGATGTGCCATGTTTAAATGAACTAAAGCATGAAAGAAAGCTCTTGACCAATTCAGTGTGGAAAATCAGTGAGTTTGCTTTTCCAATTAGCACAGTGAGAAATGCTCCCTTCTCCCTCCTGTTACTCCAATTAAAAATGCTTTATTTCTTCAGACTATTGCCTTCAAAATGCTCTTGTACTAATTCAAGTGAAAAGTTTTACATTCCATCAATTGGGAATTTTACCATAGGAAACATGGCCCATTCTTCTGTAATGATTACTTTTTTTCTACTTGCTTTAGTGATTTAAAACAGCTCTCACTTTCAATGGCTGCTTAAGGATTTTCTCCTGCACTTATAAAATCTTCAGAGGGAGGATTCAGGTGATTCTTCTGTCACCTCTGGTGATGAGAAATTCTTTGATAAGAGAAAGGATCCAGCTTTAGGTCTACTTGCAACCCTTCTGGAAGACAGCAACTCGATTGCAGCTCTTGAAGCTCATGAGGAAAAATGATTATCGTATCTGATAATTGCTCAGGAGCAGAAGTTGTTTTTGCAGTGAATATTAGGGCATTTAGTGTCCTCCTGGGCCAGTCCAACACAGCATTTGGGAGCCCACATCCACGTTAAGAGCCTTCTCATGCATTGGTGGAAGGTATTGCTTTGGCATTTTTGCACTAGAAGAGATAAATATAATAAATTTGTAGCAGGGGAAGAGGAGAAGGAAAGTGGGAGGAAATCACTCAGTGACTGCTAGTAACCCAAAGTTAGAGCCTTTCCTTGATTTATGCAGGGCAGTTAAAATTTAGGGCAGAGAAAGAAAGCAAATATTAATTCCTCCTTTTAAATTTAAAAGCTAGGCTAAAGACGGCGGGGTTAACAATTCTTCAGTATTTCTAATGCCTCTTCAGATCTGAGCCTTGGCTCCATGCTCATTTTCTGTATTAAAATAAATGACAGTATATGAGGGGAAAAACCCACACACTTTAACAAAGCATTCAATATTTTGTGAATTTAGGACAGCAGTTAAATACTTGCATGTAACTGGAGTGTTCCTTTAAAGGCAATTTTAATGCTATAAAATCAGCAACAAGACACCTCTGGGTTCAATTGACCCCCATTCTTGAATCTGAATATCCAAGATATATGTCACCTCTTTGGGAGCTTTGATCTTGTGTTAGAAAGAAAAACAGCATTATTATCATGCTGTTCAACTTAGTTGACAGAGGATCTTATATTTTAAAAATGCTTTTGAGATGCCTGAGAACAGAAGGATGCCGCATTCCTTGTTAAAAAGAATAAGAGTTGTAGTTTAATCAACATGGTGCTCCAGCCAAAAATGAAGCACCTAAAGACAACAAAGCTGATAGCTAATAAAAGAGGATGAGCACTGAGTGACTGGCCAAACCTCTACCTGACACAGACAACTTAAGTACATTTCTTCATGATAACATCAACACTTGCAGGACTGTATGGGTCTGTCAGTTCCCAATTTAAATAGTGATTTTTTCGAGGTTGAAAATGTTGGCCCATCCCAAAACATAACAGACACAGACATGACATATTGTACGAAGTGCCAGGCTAGAGATACATGTTGGTTGGTTTTTTTACTAGTGAAAAATACTGTAATGCTTTGAAACATGATTGAACTTCAAAGAAAATTCAGCATTATCAAGCTTCAGTGCTCAAAAAAATGCTGTGCTATACTATCCCCTCTCAATTGCAAGATGTTAAGTCATAACATTTTTATATATATACATATATAGAGAGAGACTTATAAACATACACACATATACATTTATAGAGAGACATATATGTAAACATATCTATGTACATATGTGTGTAGATATACATAAATACATTATAGGAGCTCCTCATTTCTCCTCTTTATTTTTAAGCTATTATTAGGTACCTGCTTCACAAGTGAAGGATTATTTTTGTTCAGACACTAGTCCAGGTAAATGTCTCTATTTAATTTGGGAGGATTTTTAGGTTTTTTTATTTCCTTGAGGGCTTTGTTGTTGTTGGTTTAGGTTTTTAACACAGTTTGAAAAACCGTTCCTGACATCACATCATGTTCGTAAGGACTTGAGTGCTAAAAATGGAAGTTCAATGCTATGTAGACTTAGTAGATTATTTAGTTTAGTTAAAAAAACAACAAAACTATTCTGAGGAACGGGAAATAATTTCATTTCCTTTCAAAATTATTTCCAAGACTGTGTCCTAAACGATTTCCTAGACTATGTGTTAAATTAAAAGAAACTGATTGAAATCAAACACCTTTATTCTGGAAATGCTAGCAAGAGGTGTTTCCACAGGATAGAAAAAAAAATGTTTCAGCTTCCTTCTAAAGAAAGTGTCCAGTAAAAACCTCCACTGCCCAGAAGAAATCTGTGTGAGCTGTTACAGGATGGATATAGTTGCTGTTTCAGACACTGAAACCAAAGGCTGGACTGAGACTGCCACTGGGATGGGGCAGGTCTCTGTCTGACAATGGTCTCACCTTGTCCACAGGTCACATGCAAATATTTAATCTTACCTATACAAATGTAGGTAAATCTTACTGTTAATGTGACATTTTGTAAGGACTGTGTAAATTAAAAATGCATGGATTCTTTTTTTGTAGTAGAGAGGTGCACAAGTTAGAATAAATTGTCTGCCAGCCCAAATGACTGTGGTCTCGAGAGTTCAATGCAAGCCTCCTCTGACAGTGCTGCTGGTGCACCTCAAGGTAAACGTTACACCAAGTTGAAAGTCATCCCTGGAATGTTCAGAAATGGGTTCTTGGTTTTACATCACAGAATTTCTAAAGTAAAAATGAGTTAAATCTCTCGGAACTATCACAAATTTGGCAAGTATGTCTGCTTGGTGAATTTTCGTTGGTAGCAAACCCAAACCTGGAACTTGCTGGCAGCCAGCATACATATGTGCTAGCATCTGTTTTAACTTTGGTTTTCATGTCTAATATAATTATTTAACATGCTGAAAGTTGAAGGAAAATGAGATAGTGCTTCCTTTAATGTTCCTTTTAAAAGATAAGGTTATCTCAATTTTTTTTCACTTAGTACTGGTGGAAAAATCTTGATTGAAAAAAACTTCCAACAAAACAAAGGAAAAATATTAAATCTTTGAGTGAATATTTTCTTCTGGCTTCAAACAAGCTCTGCTTTCTTTGTACAGGAGAGACTAAGAGAACCAAAGTTTCTTTTTCCCTCAAAAAATTATCTTCCTTACATATACTCCGAAATTGTAATTTTCTTTGAACTCTACACAAAATAGGCATGTTCATCTTTTAAGCAATGAAAGTGTCACTAAGACATACATTTCAGGAAGTATCTGGAGCTTTCGTTTTTTCTAATCTGCATTACAAAATGTCGCTCGTTTCCTAACAATGTGTTCTCTAAAAGTGGGGCTTTAGATGCTCTGTGTGTTGCAAAAAACAATGGACTAAACCAACTAGAAGTTACGTACAAGGATCATGTGAAAATAAATACCCTAGTAGTGAAACCTAGTTTAGAACTTGTCCCTTTATTTATCCATCTCCACTTATATTTATGCCATGCTAGGCATAAAGATGAATTACTTCACAAGGTTATAGTTGCAGTTGCCTGGTGTAGGGAAAGGAGTACATTTTAATGTTTTCACCAAGGAAAAGGTGTAAATTTTTTGTATGCTGCTGACTTAGTTTGGCTGTTGTTATTTCCTGGCTTCTTTTATGTCTTCATACTGCAGTTCTGATATGAGCGATGATACACACTGCTAGTAAAGTGCTAGGCTTTTAAGAACCATTATATAATCAGTAAAGAATCAGACAAGGTAAAAAACCAGTCACTGTCTGAGTCAACACAAACCAGTTTGGACAGACCAAATTCTCTGATCCGTGAAGATAGCCCATTTTAAGATTTATTGATATCTTCCCACTAGAAGATACCAAGAAATAAATTGCTGGTAGCGAGACTCTATTCTGCTGCAGTGGGAAAACCATAACCTCATTATCAGTTCTGGTGCAATGTTGTTTGGACGTGAGATTTGCCTTTTCTAAAGAAATGCCCTTTTCATGGGGCACTCCCTTAAGAAACATTGCCAGTGGGAACAAAAATGAACATGCCTAAAATGAGGACGGTGCCCCTAAGACGTTTTGCCTATCTGCCTGCCTTCTATCTGACCCTTAAGTGCATCTCAGAAGGTGTAGTAGTAAATATAGATACTGAGTACAATGTACCTTCTCACAGTTAGTAGATAGTGCTGTATTGTAATTAAAGGGTGAAGTGGGGCATGATAAACATACAGAAAAAGAGACCCTTAGTCAGTGATAGAGCTTTCAAAAGAAATTGGTAGTTAGTATGCATTTGATGTGTGCTATACCAATTTTAAGACTTCGCTTGGAATAGATTGCTATGTTGGGTCTTCGAAGGAGTGGTGAGATTAGCATTTACAAAGGGGGCAATTTTCTGTCTTCTTGACTCTGTTAAATGGAGGAAATAACTTCCAAGACTGAAGCAGTAGTTAGCCCATCAATCATCCTCACAGCTGGAAACTGGAGATCCCAAATGCTGCGATGAGTTAATCCGTCAGTTAATAAGTTCATAGTGGCACCATATGGCGCTGAGCCACTCCTCACTGTGGCAAGGACAGCACTGTTTACACAGGCATGCTGCTTTTGCAGGTACCTCCCCACTGGCAGATCCCTTTGTTTGGGAGGATCAATTTACTTTGCACAGCAAATTGACTGAATTGATCAGTTCAGAGAACATAATTGTTGGCTAATCCTGTGGAATCATGTCCTCCCCATATGGAAGAAACAAAGGTTGCTGGCAGCAGGCAAGTTTCTTTCTCCATCCTGGAGGATGCTGTCTCTGGACATGATGGACATTGATTAAGGGTGACAGTAGAGGTGGATGTGCAGCCTGCATCAACTGTAAGTGACAGAGGTAACAGAACAACCAGCTTCCTTCAGGGAAGATCCTTTACATGTCCCAGCCTGGCTGCTGTCCTTAATTGCCCCTCTCTCAATTGTCCGAACTGGGAGAAGAACACACTCAAAGGTCAGTACTACCAACACTGTTCCAACGCTGACTGGCACTTCTTTACAACCCACATGCGGAATCATAGGCTAGTAAGCAAAAAATAATAAAAAACACCCAAACAAAACCGTGTTTAAAACCATACAAACAGGGCAATTTAGCACAAGGCATTAACAGGCCATGTCTCTGAATCAGGTATGGCCTCAGCCAGACATGCCTAGGCACTGCAGAATATGTAACTTTCTAGTTCTAACTTTTAAATTCCTCAATTTTGCAAGTATGTTTGAAGCCATTAATTCTAAATACAGTGATTACATTTTAACTGGAATAATAAAATTCCAGACTCAAATCAGTCTGCAAATATACAAACTGTTCCTTTTAATATTTTCTTTTTAATCAAGCTTCCTTTCTATAACCGGTGCCTTTCTGATTAGTCTCCAGCAGAAGGGTATATTCTTCTTTCTCTTTAAAATGAAAATAAAATAAAATAAAATTAAATTAAATAAAACAACCTTTTTTTTCAAGCATAGCAAATAACAAATTTGAGAATATCAAAATTATATGTGTTTGGAAATTGTAATGCAGCATTAAGTAGAGTTTCCCAAAGGTGGGATTATAGCACTGAGAAATACAAACCCACATTTTTAGGCAGTTTCCCTGTCTTGTCTTCACAACAACTTTTTAGTGTAGGGTGTGGGGACTTTTCTTAACTTTAAGCCTGCTGTTTGTTTCAGTTTCTTAACTTTTACTTTCTGTTTATTGCAGTCCCTTTGAAATCTGTGGACTGAACTTGATGGATAAACATGACCTCATATGTAGAAAAAGCCCCACCTCTCTGAGGTATACCTCAAGTGAACTGAAAGGTAAAAGTCATAGACAATTGGCTTGTGGATGTAATTGTTTTGGAGCTATTATGTTCATTTTATGGTACGTTGCTTTTGGATATTCATCTCGGTATGCAGAACTCATTGTTCTGACAGCCAAACAACTGTGAAAGGTAAATGTATCCCTTTCCCTCCCTTCTCTTTCCTCTTCCACTTCCCCAAAACCTGTCCATTCATTTCGACAAATATGTGCTGGAAGGAAGCTCGGACTCTCAGGAGCTTTTTGCCAGAGCTCTCCCAAACTTCTAGGAAAGCTTGTCTTGTCTGTTTTCAACAGTGAGAACTAGAAAATTACTGTTCAGTAACCTTCTAGGATGAATTAGAAAGGATCAGTGGCAAATACCTTCAAAATCCAGGGAAGCAGCTTCCACAGGTTTATATAAAAGAAAGATGTGATTTATTCAAGATGCAGAGCAGACAAAGGCACAGCGGATGACCTCAGTTCATCCAGTAAAAGGGCATCTCTTCACGTGTACTTTTTCAGAAGGTAGTTTCATGTGAAAAATACATGTAAGAAAGTGTAAATAATGGAATATATCTCCTTTTTCTTCCCCTGCTGTCTTTAAAGAAAAGAACTTCAAAAGAACATTTATTAAACTAAATTTATTTTATACATGAAAGTAGAAGAAAATATTTCCTGGATATGAGTTATTGTGTTTTTAAATCCCATAGTATATTAGTTCATACATAGTGTAATATTAACTACAATAGAAAATTCTTATTGCAGGGTATGACTTTATGTTTAAATGAATGATGGAACTTTTGAGGGGGGAAGAAAAAAGAAGGCTTTGTGGATATTAGATTTGGGAATGGATCTGTTTTCAAAATGATAGGAAAAAGTATATGTTAATGAAGTTTTTTTATTAGATAATTTCAAATTTAAGCAAAAATATGTTGACATACAACCCCCTCAAAATTTTGTAATATTAACCACTAGCTGTTTGATCACAAAATCACAGTTCAATGTCCTGAAAATAGAACATCCCACTAGCATGTTTATAGCATTCTCAGTACTATATCCATGAAGTATGTAATATATAAAAGGATCAGTTGGTTTCCACCAAGTTTCATTTCAAAGCATTCATTTTGGAGCTGAGGTCTGCAAACCTTTCAAAAGCTGTCTTCCAAATGGAAATACAGACATATCTTCATATGGAAAGCAACACAGACGTATTTTCACATGGAAAGAGTATGGAAAGTGTTTCCATATCCTTGGTTGTCAGTGTTGATTAATTTTTTTTCTTTTCCTTTTTTTATTGACTTGATATATGACAAAGCATGGAAAAAAATGGCAGGATATTTAGAGAGAGCTTCATCACTATTTGTAAATTCCCTAGACTTATTCTCTCTCTGGACAATACACAGAAAAGATGCCTGAGGTCACAAGTGCCACCCAACCCAGAGGGGACAGATGGGTTCTCTTAGGGATCCTTGGCAATGGCAGCACTAAATTGTAGTTACAGTTAAAACTTAATTTTATTAAGAGAATATATGGTTAGTATAGCACAGAATTTACGATTAGAATGGTACAGGTTTTTTACAAATTGATAGAATATAGCATACCTTATAATTAGCGTAATGCAGAGTTTGAAATAAAACTGTTTTTCTGGAGAGTGCTCTGTGCTGCTGTGCCTGCTTTTTCTGTGCTGGGGCCATCACCACTGCCAGACTGGTCTGGGACCTTCAAGGCCAGTGAGCAGGGGAGTAACCAGCCTGGTGCCCAGGGACCTTAAGGGAGGGGAAGAAATCTGTTTGTTTTGTCTACTTGGTGCACAGAATCTTCAGGCCCTGACAATGTGGGGAAGGGAAAAAATACACGACCCACGCTGTCACAGAGTGGCTGCTACCTCATAAAATGGTGTTAGTTATGCTGCCACATGACCAGTCACAGGTGGCTGTCAGAATTTGTCCTTCAACTCATGCAGCTGAGGTTGGTGCTTTGAAGGCTCATATCCCAGAGACCCCCAACACCTCCTTGATTGTGATCCACTGGGAGCCCTTGCTAGAGCTAGGCTGTGCAGACACGAAGTACAATGGATGTCCTCTCCCAAGCAGTGTAAATGACTTGTTTACACTTTTCATCCTTGAAGCAGAAACATGAGATGTGTGGGATGCAGTGACAGAACAACACCCACTGAACACAGCTGCTTCAGTTTTATGCCCATTAGCTCTTCCCTCTCTTTCAGAGGCGCAGGAAAAGATAACAACAGATCAAGGAGTATCTCCTCCTCATCCCTCCAGTTTTGGCACACAGAGCAGGACATTGGGAAGGAGTTCCAGTCCACAGATTGCAATTGCTCGCCTGAATTTGGGCCAAGACTAAGCAACTAGAAGTTTCAGTTTCAAAAAAGCAATTACATAATTGTCTCAAGACAGAGTGAATGCTCAAATTGCCCCTACTGATACTTTCCATTTTTTTTTTTTATTAAAATCCTTACACAAAAATGAGTTTCCAGGAAATCCCCGACTTCATGCTTCACTGTCTTGCAATGTCCACAATGCTGACAACGAAAGAACATAGAAAACAGCAAATATTGATAGATTTGCTATCTCTCTTTGAAGTTATCTGAATGCTGTTTTTCTGTTTTGCTTGAATGTGTTCTTTGGGCATATTATAAAGGCAAAATATGAACCTTTTTTGGCTTGTGCATGTAAAGAATCAGAATTATTGGGACTAGAACTGATATCAAGTAGTTCTTCTGATATATAAAAGATGTGATTTGTACAAAGAGCTGAAAAATTGGAATATTTCTGTCTTTTATTTGCTGAATCCTCCTCAAAGAAAAGACCTTCTTTGCAAGAATTCCCTTCATAAATAACCACATTCCTGGATCTTGGAATTCTTGGCTTCAGTGGTGGGAAAAGTTTTTCCATTTTTCTTTTGTGGACAAGTCATCCAGTTCCCATATTTTTTAAGTCAACCCTGTTTTCTCAGACCCTTTGTAAATCACCCTTCCCATGTTCACGTGGTTCTTACAGACAATATCTTGTTGTTTACTAATTGCAGACAGTTTAAGCCAAATTTTTTTCATATATATGAAAAGAAACCTTAATGTGACTGTGAAACAAGGAGCTGCAGAAAAGGACTGGAATTGTGCAGGAATTGTGAACAATTCCCTTCTTTCAGTTACACTCATGTAACTAAGAGTGGAATTTGAGGTGCAGCTGTAATGACCCAGAGCAGCTGTTTTGCTGTCTTACCTACTTCTGTCATATTCATCTCTCACTGTGTTTTGCAGGTTTATGTTGGAATACTGAGTGCAGTATGGGCAACCATAATCATCATGCTAATTGAAGGTATTTTGCTGCATCCCACAACCCCCCAGGTACAAACTGATGAGGTACTTCTGCCAGGTAAGAATGTTGGTTCTGCAGACCCCATTGCTCTTGTGGAGGCATAAAACATAAAACATATCACACAGTCCTGCTAGGCTGCACTGTCCAGTTTGCAGAGTACATAGCAACAAGTGTCCTGTTAAATGATGACAAATCCTTTAGCTCCTGGCTTTAGACCTCTGACCTCTTGACTCCCTGCCAGTATCCAGGGAGCAGTCTGGAGAGAAGAATGCAATAAATGCCTTGTAATCTAATGGTGTCAAAAGAAATTACATCAAACCCAGCTGTTACACTACTAGTCGCTAAAGACTGACAACATGTTAACTAAAACAGGGCGTTTCTACTGTGTGGGCTTTTGCAGTTGCTGAGGGTCTGATGCTGCCTCCCTCTCCCCACTTTATGGAAACGGCAGTAAATATCATTCTAAGTAAACATGTCCTATTGTCCCTTAAACTATGAGCAACTTGTGTTTGACTGAAGTCTCTTCTTTCTCATTTTAATTTACTATGTTTCTCAGCTCTGAGCTTTATGATGTATTCCCAGCTTCACAGCACAGCTGTGACTCAGCACATGATTTCTGCATTTCGGTGGCCTCTGACTAGTATTTATACTTTGCTTTTAGGATAACTTTTCTCTTACAATTTCTCTGTTTTTCTTTTGAAAATATTATATACAGGAACACAGCATTTATTGTGAAATAGTGTCTACATTTGCCTTGCTGGTTTCAGTGCTGGTGCCTGAAATGATTTTAGGCACAAGTTAAAGCAGATGTCTGAGAGCAGATATCAAAAATTTTACCATGAGAGGTTTGAAATACAAACCGCGTCTTTCTGTTCATACATTCACACATCCAAAATACAGACAACCAGTGAGCATCTCAGAATTGTAGAATCACAGAATCATTTAGGTTGTAAAAGAACTCTAAGATCATAGAGTCCATGCATTAACCCAGCACTCTCAAGCCCACCACTAAACCATGCCTCTGAAAACTACATCTACATGTCTTTAAATCCCCCCAGGGATGGTGACTTCACCACTGCCCTGGGCAGCCTGTGCCAGGGTATGACAAGCCTTTTAGTGCAGAAATTTATATTAGTATCCAATCTAAACCTTACCTGGCACAACTTGAGGCCGTTTCCTCTTATCCTATCACTTGCTGCTTCAGAGAATTGACTGTTGCGCGTAGGGGAGTAAATGAAAAAATGAAGGAGCGTGATGGTGTTGAAGAAGCTCACAGAGTAATGCAAGCTGCTAAGCACCTCAGAATCCTTCAAACCAAAAATAATTGTCTATCATATATTTGAACAAGAGTATAGATGGAGAGGACAATGCCTGAGAAAGAGGTTCAAACCTTTTTCACCACCTGCCCTTCCTCATCTCAATGTTTTTCTGCAAATCTCTTGTGGTCATTCCCTCTGTACAAACTCTGTGTTAAAAATTAAAGGAAAAAATTGTATTGGAAGTACAGCCAGAAACTTCAGTGAAGCTATATATTTATGGCTTCATAAATAATAATTTTTTTAAAGTATAAAGTCACAGACAATAGTTATGTTCAGAAGAAGTTTGTCTAAAAACTCCAGTTACATCTCATGTTGATGCTTGTGTGAAGTAGTTAAAAGCTGAGGAAAGCTGGTGGGATGAGGCAGCTGCAGTGAGTTCATGTGAAGCCAGATGATAGTCCCAAAACACAGAAGAGACTGTATCTTTCCTGCTGGTGGAGAAGAGATGGAGAGGAACATCTAGTCTAGAGAAAATATAACTGTTGATATACATAGAGACCTAAATTAAGCCTATCTTTAAGTGTCTAGGACTTGTCTCAGGAGTCTGCTTACTTTTCCAAACCTATCCAAGCTTAGACTACAACAATGTGCTCAGAAGAGCTTGTTCTCTAGAAACAGGCACTTACCTTTTGTTATTCATTATAATACAGTATTAAATAGATAACTGTTTAATATGACTACTTGGTGCTCCACTAGGGTAGCTGTTGGATCCTTCACCCAGAGAGTGCAGGTCCAGTTTTGGAAGGATGCCAGCTTACATCCAAAGAAAGTTTCCTGGTCACCAGGTAGGCTGCGGGAAACACCTCGTCCTTCAAACCAGGCCATAAAGTTTCTAAAAATGAACAAGTGAGCAGAGAAGAGACAGCTTGATGGTTTTATGGACTATTTTGGGGGGTACTTCTTTTGAATAGGAATGCCCTGAGATCCTGCTGCTTCTTTTTCCAAGTGCTACACAGCCCAATTCAGTGGCCTGGGGCCAGATCCCTGCTACATCTTACCTGAAAGTCACCTATCCTCTTGTCCCTTTCATATCAACCTCAAGGATCTCGCTTTTCCATCCCTCTGCTAGGGGCTGCTGTTAGGACGAGAAGCCAGGAGAATGACTTCCAAAAAAAGAGTGTTAAGACACCAGTTTCTGTTATTGCTTCTATTTTCCCCATCCCTAAAGGCCTGGGAGACCACAAGTCGTTGGTATTTCCTCTTGGTTCTCTCAGTAGTCTAACTGGAGCCTGACACTTAAAGTTCACCCTGTTCCACAGACTTCCTTGGGAATTTGATATTTGGTTGGGAGGAATGGATGAACTCTGAGCCTATGCACTAAAATTTAGGCAAAGCAATGCACAATGGGTCACTCAACAAATAGAAAAAAGCTGGGCAAGAGAATAGAATTAAATTTTAGGGTTTCAAAAGTGACCATTCTTTAGATCTATAGAAATGGTTAGAAACAAAGTGGTTTAGCTATCCAAAATGTATTTCATCACACTTCAAACCGTCATCATACGTAGGACCCAATTGAGCTGTCTTCAAGAAGTACTCCTGTTTTTGATCTATTCTATATTTAAGATGACACCTCAGTAGGTATTTGCATATACCTATGTGCAGAGACTAAAATTCTTCACTTTTGGCTGTTTGCTTTGATGATCTACAAGAAGAGACATGACAAGACAGAATACCTACTGAAAATTCACTTGGGAAAATAATCTGATATAAAGTTTCTTTGATTTTGACATGATTTTCTGTCTAGACTGATCTTGGTCTTAACTAAATTTACTTTGTCAGAAAATGGAAGAGAATACTTTTAGCCTCTATAACTATAAAGGAAAGAGATTTGTCTGTACCAGCTAAAAGAAACATGTGGTTGCTGCTGGTTTGGAAAGTCGCAAAGCGGAAAGGGAAGTTGACATAACATACATGGGTTATAAGTAGAGGAGTAGAAAGAAAGAAATGACAGCTTCTGTGCATTTAAGAGAAAACTTAAGAGCAACAGGATGATTTTCTTGAGGTTTCTCTTTCTCAAGCTCTATATTTAACTCTTCCCCCCCCCTTTTTTTTTTTTTTTAAATAGAAAACAAGACTGAGAGCATTTACCAGCAAATTAGATAGGATTGCCACTCCATTTATTTATTTGTTTTCAATTACTATAAATACATGTTCATTCCTGAAATGTGAAGGATAGCAAAATTATTGGCCAGGGAGACCAAATACCACTATTCTAGTTGGTTGGTTGATACAGGGAGATTTGTGAGCCATCCTCACTGTCATATATTGCACAATCATGGAATCTAAGAATCAGCGTGGAATCACAGAAACACAGAACAATCTGTGTTGGAAGGAAGCTTAATGATCATCTCCTTCCAACCCTTCTGTCATGGGCAGGGGCACCTTCCACTAGACCAGGTTGCTCTAAGCCCCTTCCAGCCTGAACTTAAACACTTCCAGGCATCCATAACTTCCCTGGGCAACCTGTGTCAATGCCTCACCATCCTCACAGTAAGGAATTTCTTCCTAAAACCTAAAACTCCCCTCTATTATTTTAAAGCCATTCCCACCTTGTTCTACCATTATCTGCCCATGTAAAATGTTGCTTTCCACCTTTTTTATAAACTCCCTTTAATAATTAAAAGGCCACATCTATCTTACTTCCAGTTTGCTTAAAAACTCTCTCAGGCAGACTTCAGCTATCTTGTGCATCACTAAAAATTATCCAAGCATGAGACTAGCAGGTGAGACCTGCTTTCTCCCTCCAAAGACCAGTGATGACCTCTGACACAGTGTTGGGCCTGCAGCTGGAGACCCAAACATTTTCATTCTGTAAGAGGACAACTGGTCCAAGCTCTGCTTTAGAGAAATTCTTCTGCTTCATAGCTGCACCAGGTTGCCTGTCCCTGGATGCCACAACCGCGAGAAGCCGGTAAGAAGCAAAGTTATGGCCAAGGTCTATTAGTCTGCTGGAATTAAAGAGGCCCATTAATACTATTCTACTATTGAAGTAATAGTTTCTTCATATTTTTTTTGACCACAAACCTGTGCACTTTCAGAATGTGCTAAAAAATATGACAGCCAGAATTTTCCAGTGGCCTACTTGAGGATGTACTAGGTAGAGAATTACTCATCCAAAAATTGTTATTGGGTCAGAGGCTGTTGTTTTTGCAAAGAAATATTGGCAAAATCTTTTTTTTCTTTTCTTTGCTAAATCACCTCTGTGATTTCCCTAAATAGCTCCTGATGCTCTAAACAAAAACCACCCAGCGTTACTTCTCTTCCTCCTAGGTAATTTAGCTTTCTGAAGTGGATTAACAAGTCATTAGTCTGTAGAAGTCTAGTATGTTCAGCTGAACATTAGCATATACAACTGTTAGAAAAATAATGAAATAATCTCTAATCGAAAATGAAACTCAGGAAAATGCTTCTACACCCTCACATATTTTGTGCAAGCTTTCTGTGCTTTGAACTGGATCAATTTTTCTATAACTAGAAAGTGTACTCTATGCAAATAAAAATACTTTATAAATGCAGAAGGGGAGGAATCTAAGTTTATACTCTGTAACTGCCTTTGTATATTTAACACAACACCCTTGCATGATTTTCGCTTTATAAATAAATACAGCTATGAGCCATTCAAGATATTTTGCAAAAATACTGAGACAACTGCTCATTTATATTAAAACTTCCTTAAACCATGCCTCATACCTGTAAGACCTGTAAAGGGATCTTAAAATGTTTGGAAATGTCGTTTAGTCCCAGATCAAAAACCTTTGCCCTTTGTGAATCATAAGGTAGCATTAGCACAAATGCCTATTAACTCTTTTTAACAGAAAGCATTTGACTGAGACGGCAAAATTATATCCTTTATAGTTCTGCAGTGAGCTGAATTTTCATTTTAGATTATTATCTTAGTGAGATTAATAATCTTCATAATTTTGTCAGTATCTCACATGGGCCCTGGGCATGGTTTTTCTACCATTATTTGTGAAAGCCACACTTGATTCTCTGTTGCTGTCGAAGAATATTCGATAGACTGTAATGCAGTTTTTAGAGACCACCCATGTAGAAACTGACAGCCTTCAGTGTGTAGGCGTCTTTGGCTGAGTCACTTGTAAACTACTGCAACTAAATGACAGTTTACCAGCATGCAAAGCCATTAGAAATGCACAGTTGAGTGGCTGTGAGTGCATTGGAATGACATATTTGATCTCTCATTTGCTGTTTATTTTATATGCTTAAGTTTATTAATCAAAGCCTACAAGTTGAGGATGAAACACTGCAAGAGCTGTTTGAAATCTGACAGAAGTCCTCTTCCATTCAGTACAGCGTATAATAAGGTATAGGTACAATTTAAAATAATATAAATTATGAAGTTGTACGTCAGCTACCAAGACTCGTTTGGTTCTCTCCAACAGTTAGCAAACTACCTCAGAATGAAGAGAGCTACACCACCATGTGCATGTGTACACAAATGTATGTATATAACTCCTGTGTATCTGCCATGAACATCAATGCCTGTCATTTAAATACTGGCTGTCCATCAACCATATCTAATAGATGTATCACAAATAAGCAAAAGAAACATGGTCATACAGCTATATATTTAAATATCAGCTGTGCATAAATCCATACAAACATGTATGTATAAATTCCTAGATATTTTACAAATGTTTATATTTCACAGATTGATCGTATGGATTTATAATGCTCTATTTGTGTATGTTGAACAGGGAAAACAATACAAGCATATGCAAGTGTGTGCCTGATATCCAAGACTGAAGTTTATAAATATATGTATATATGCAAATACAAGTGTGATCTGTCACTTTCATACAGTGGATCTCATTCTTTCCTGTCACATGTTATCACCTTGAACAGTGATAATTTAATTCCCAAGAAATGTATTAATACAAGTTTACTTCAGCACAGAAAGCTTCAGACTCCAGATCTGCAAATTTAGTACCTAAGAGGCTTCATTCTTGAGATAACAGGTTTGGGAAAAAGAAGTCATGTCTTCTGCATTTCTTCCTTTATTTGCTGTTTGATACTGTCTCACAATGTCTTGTGGAAAATACTCACAAAGTAATCTCTGTAACTTGGCAGGTTAATGATGGAATATCTCTGATCCTGTTAGAAGTCACAGCTGGACTAAAATTTCTGCCTTTTTTTTTCTCACTGAAATCTCCTGTAGAAGTATGTTGGAAGATGAACAAGGTCTGAAGAGCAATTTCCAGGCAGTTTTAAAGGAGAGTAGGAAAATCTACCTAATAAAATCTGTTTAGTTTATATTCTGTGTGCCTTTGGTTTATTTTTGTCCTAAATCATTCCAGTTCTCATATGCTCTATTTTCAGGCTTCTTCTACATAGTTAAACCACCATAGTGAGGAAACTACCTTTTTTTTTTTCCTGCTGAATCAATCCCGATATTCATATGAATTTTCCAAAGAAAATTTAAATTCTTTTAATACTGTGTTTCATTTAGCCATCATTTTATTCAGCATGAAAGTAATTTCCATTTACTTACCATAAACAGTTATCTATGAATTGTTGCTGTAGCACTTTTACCATTTATGTAATTTGCTGACTTGCAGGTGAAAAATTCAATGAGTGTTCTACAGTCAAAAAAAGGAGACACACACAGTTCTGACTCAGTACACTGGAAGTATTGAGTTTTTCTATTGACCTCACCTGATGACTGGTTTGACCTATTATTTAGGAAGATCATGGAATAATTGCATATTTTAGACTGCCTTCATTAAAATCAACATCTATCTACTGAATCCACCATTGTTACAATTCACTCCTGGTTTTTATCTCAAACTTGGCCACAGGTTGTTCCCAACTCCTGAAGAAATGCAATTAAGAACTAAAAGGGGAATATCCGCTCCACAAATAACTCCACAGAACCTTGTTAGAAATAAACTGTTAACAGTATTTGCAATAGTGTGGATGATAAACTAATGAAATATTTTATTCCTTCATGTAAAACAAAATGCCATCCCACACAGAAATATCATGTCAGAGACAGTGCTGCCAAAATGGGGATTTTTTCTGATAGGTAATGATTCTGTGATGGTTTAGTACTTCCATTTAAGGTAATATATGAGGTATAATACATGTTAAACTCATTTTTAACCTAATATTGAAGATCTGGAAAGCTTTTGTACTCACAGAGTGTTTTAATTTTTTGCCAAAAAATTAAACTGCTGGTTGATTTACAATCAGATTTGCAGTCAAAGATCTGATACTTGCCATTCCCATTGAGAAACTGTAGGTGTTGCTGAAGCTGCATGTTCTATAAGAGAGACAGGTGACCTAGTCACACCCTAGAAGTATTGGTTAACTATTTTAACACCTTCTCATGCAATCTGTTTTCCCAGTTCTGTGTGATACTTGAAAATACTTTTGCATTTGATGCATTCCTCATCATTTGAGGTTTTTGGTTTGGGGGAGGGGTCGTTTTTGGCATTTTTAAAGTCATTCTAGTGAAACTCCAGCCCGTACAGATTTCAGCTGGCTGGTGAACCATGCCCTACAAGAAGCTCTGTAATGCTGGGACAGTTTTCAAGAGTTATAGACTTCATTTTAATTGAAAGGAAAAAAAAATAAAATCAAGACCTGTTAAAAGCTGATTCTATTCTAGGGACTTTAGAGTACATGGTAGTAAGTGTCTTTATTATGCTTTAAAAAAAGTTGGTTAACAATACACTCTGAGCAATATTGGGAGTTTAGACTTCAAGTTTATCACTCATTTTATTCCAGGGACAAATTCTTCAAGCACAATCTGCTTCCAGTCTCTTTGTCATCAGAGTGGAAAGATCAGTGCCCTTTGACATAGCATGAGCTGTCAAGTGAATCAAGGGGACTGCAACACTGGGATGAAGGACAAAGTTTGAAGCTGTGTTGGAAACAGTTTCAGAGCCTACTGAGCATGAGGAGTCCCCCAGACTCAGTTTTTGCTTGGCACTTGGTTTTCCTGGATCCAAATACCTTTCAGAACTTTGTAGTGTTCACACTTGACACAGTACTTGTTGCGATATCATTGTGTCACTCACTCTCAGCATCTTCAGAATGGCCTAAAAATAGACCTGTCAGTCAAAACAGTAAGAAAATAGAAAACTTCCAACAGTCTGACATAGCTGAATAGAAGGATTTACATTTCCTACCATGGGAGAAAACACGGAATGAAGTCTGATAAGAATGACTATAGTTATCTCTGTATTGATGTTGCCTTGTCTCATCAAAACAGCCCCAAACCACTCCTTTCCGAATCATAATTTTCTACTGTATAACTTATTTGTAACTCTGACAAGAATTATGTTATCATATAAATCAAAAAATGGGTGTGATTTTACTTGTCTTCCTCCACTTTTCATGCAAAGTCAAATAAAAACAATGCTAAACTTTATTCTACCAGTAACATGGAACATTTAAAACCATGTAACTTATTTTTTAATGCAAGGTATATACATGATCCACCTATACTTTTCAAAGTTTGTGTGCTTTAGGAAAACTTGTTAATAACGATCCCCTCTTCAGTATGTAGGTTCTCCAAAGATTTCAAGCTGAACTCTTGGGTGGATGAGTTACCATACAAGCTCCTTCTCTCTGCCCAGCATTGGCCAGACCAATTTGCATGACTGTGAATTTGGAAGCCTGGAGGGTTCCCTGTTTCTCTGGAAGGTTCCTCTGCTCTTGTGTTACCAAAGCAACCAATGCTGATCATGGCACGAGTGCTACTTTTGGTTCATAGTGCTTATTATCCTTAAGTGAGTTTCCACTTGTGGTATCCTCCAAAATTAGCATTCCTTAGTAACTAATTGAGGAGCAAACAAACTCAACCTTGTCCAAATGACCTAAGCTTCTCTCTGTAATTCATCAGAGAAGAGTACTGATGACTGAGGGAGGTTCCTAAAACCTCCTGACTGCATTCTTGGGCAATCTTAGCTGCCCTGATAGATATGCATTTGTCTTCCTTTTTCTCTATAAAACACATCAGACTTGATTAAAATCTGTCTAATGCTTTAGACTGGTTTCTGTTTTGAACTTGAATTCTTTAGGCCTGCCAGAAGTTTCCAGTGCATGGAAGAAGTATGGTAGCAGAAAGAACAAAAATTGGCTTATTTGTCTTTTTCTCACCTCCTGTTCTCCCACGTTTCCTGAATGAGATATATTTACTTGCATAAGTTAAGTTTGTGGCTTCTTGTGGGACAGATCATTGGTCTGGTCTTCCTGGTTGTTGGAGACCATAAATTCCCCATTAGGGAGACGATGTTGCTCACAGTGCTTGCATGTGCATTTGTTCACCATTTCATTACAAAAAGATAAATCTTTCAACAATAGCACTGTAGCCACCTCAGTAACTACCTCATTTTCTGTATGGGTTGTTGCACCATGGCACACAGAGAAAAATATATAAAATATTATCTCTTCAGTAATCTATAATAATGTTTTAAATTATGTGTGTTTAAAGATGTACATCTGTAGGAAAAAAATTGGTCAAACACAACTCGCTAGCTATTATCTGGATATATTAATTAACTCGAAACATACAAAACCACTTTATTTGCTCTGCTGCTGGTCCAGCTTCAATTCAAAACATGTTTAATTTCATTTGGGAATAGAGCAGGTTCTTTTCAGTTTGAGATTTTAAATTTATGCCACTATCCTTTTTTCCCCCCTCATATTAAAGAAGCTGTTATAATTCGATGAATATCTTCTGACAATATGAAACTTAAAAGAGAAAAACTAATCCAGCACAGATCACTTATCTGCATCAAATGAGCTTCCTGCTGACTGTGTAACATTATCGTAAAATTGTGCAATGGAAATACAGTGAAATACCCTTCAGAGCCTGTCAAAATTATATTTTCTTTGGAAGCTGGATTAAGAAATACTTGCTTGCACTAACTTTTTTTTAACTCTTCAGTTTTAAGATATGTAAATGTCTTTCTTTGTAGAATATCTGGGAAGTACATCACTCATGATGTGCTCTGCAAGGAGGGATTTGGCAAAACGATGTCTGGTAAAATATAACCAATTTTTTTATTGAAGACTGTCAAAAGAAATGGACAGATATGTGTTTTTAGATAAAAGACAAAATTTAAATAATGGCCCAATGATTTTTTTGACATTTTTATGTCTTTTTTGGCAATCTTGATCTATTTTAGACCAAAAAAAAAAAACCAGAGGAAAAAAAGTGGGGTTTTAAAATGGCATACAGAGTATAATTTTAAGAACTTTTAATGTTTTAGTGGTCCCAGCAAGCATTTTTATAAGGTATTTTTGTCAGATTTTGTGAGATCATTCTCACATTGGTGCATTTGGTGCATTCAATTAATGTACCAAATAAATATTTCAGTACATTTGTTTTCTGACAGGGCTTCTATTAGGTAATGATAATGAGCACCGAAGGATTCGAGCGTTTTGCCTTCAGCTGTCTAAAGTATCTCAAACATTGAAGGAAAAAAAGAAATTCCTAAAAATCAAACAGGTGTCTTTTTGATTCTCGAAAAAAGGGCTGGCAGACATGCTGTTTGTGAGGTTCCTCCTGCCAGGATCAGTGTGCTGAAGACAAAACAAGCAGCACTCTCTTGTTTTCCAGCCCTGACTTCTCTTTCAGTGCAAAGCCCTGTCGCAAAGCTCCTGCACTACCCACAACATGGAAGAGCTGACACTCTCTCTTAAAATGCTTTTTGGTAAAAACCCATGACTGCTCCTTCACTTTTAGAGACCATTTAAAAGTAAAACCGTTTATTTATTGTGTTAATGTGAGCTTTGCCTGCCTGTGAACTAGTCCTCCGCAGTTTGAACACTTCCTCCTTATGATTCCTCAAAGTTTTATTGGCTGATCCTTCACTTGTCTACTATATACTACCATAGCTGTTATACACTTTACATACAATTTGTGCGAATTTAGAGTAATAATGACCAGTACAAACTATACACCATTGCCCAAACAGTTTGGTAACTGCAGTTAAAAGAATAATTATGCAATTGTGTGTTGTTTAAAAACATAGGAGGAGTTATGAACATGTGTCTAATTTACATATCAGCTAAACAATAACGAAAGATCTGGAAATGCCTCAAGGAGAAATACAAAATATGCAGAGAAGCATAATGCCTTCTTAGCAATAGTGGCATGAAGGATACTCTTTCCAGTCCTCCCATGACGTGTTTGCATGATTGCTATGTGTCCAGGTTTACACTATGACAATAACCATAATATGTACATTTTAACATGTACATTTAGGATTTAAAGGTGTCTTAAAAATACTAGAGTTATATTCAGTAATCTCCCATTCTACCTGCTGATCTTAATGACTAACATATTTAAGTTTATTTAGTCCTACTTATCCCGAATGACCACTACAGCTAAGAACGAGTTAGCTTTTTTCCTCCTTAGCTCAGTTTCAATTTCTTGTATTTATGTCTGCTCCTATGCTGGGATGTCCAACCCCTGTGGTCAGACCCTAAGCCCTTGTTCGTGTTTTACCTTTTTCAAGAGGTTACCAGTGGCAAAACTAATTTCTGTGATGTGGACATCCTCCTCCTTCCCTCTTCTCCCATAAGAACTTGTCCTGATGATTTCAAAGCAAGTGTTTAGGGTCTCCAAACTGGATGCCTATTTCATGTCACAATCCATCTCAATGATAAGCAAGTAAAGTTAAATAAAAATCAGGGGATTTCAATGATATCAATAGACCCTTCTAAATTTTTCTAAAATCTCATATTACTTGAAAGTTTCAAAGCCAGACTATGAAGAGACAGGGAAAAAAAGCCAACATCCAATAGCTGTAGCAGTCTTTATTTTAACAAAAGCATTTCTGCCTAATGATTCTCTGTGCAGTGCTTTGCTCTTTATTGACCAGAAGTTGAATTTCACTCTCATGATGGAATATTAAATATGACATAATTGTAAACAAAAGAGTCAAAAAGGGAGAAATGCGTCAGTGGAAATTTCTTTCAATACCTGCAACAGAGCCCAGAACAAGTGACAAAGTAGATAGTCTGCAATTTGTAAAAAAAGGAAAGAAACTTGAAAGACAAAAATGGCTAAAGCTACATATTTATAATAAACTGGCTGGATAACTAAAATCATAGAATCCTAGCTGAAATGTGCAAGGATCTCTCTGAATCATAAATCACTGTTTTTAATCAATGCCAATAAACTGTCAGAGGATTTCCAAAGGAGGTCTAAAACACAGGCTGCAAAACTCGACTTTGATTGAAATAAAAAGTTATAGATAAGTAATATTAAGTAAAGTTTCAAGAAAACAGCTACTCTGGCAAGCAACTGGGAAATTAGAATCTAAAAGTTAGAGAAAATGCAAACATTTTTGAAAGGTGGGAATTATAAAATTCTTGATTTATTTTTTGCATGGCCACATATCTTGTAAATTAAAGAGTTTTTATGTAGTTTATGCTACAATATGAATTAATTTGTCCAAAACTTTGTGCTGTGTGATGTTTTGGGTCTTTTTAAACAGGTGCTAAATGAAACTGAGGGAGCTCGTGCTGTTTAGGTTAAAATCTGACTTATCTTCCACATTTTGAGTTTAATTGGTAAGAAGACATCAAAGATGAACCTTCCTAATGAGATCTCAGACTAGTTCTTGTTCCATAACTATTCAATATTTTTATTAACATCAGACTCTGTAGATTGCCAGTGATATACAGTACGCTGTGACAATGAATTATAGAATAGCTATGGCTTGAATAATGATGTTACGAGGTCATAATTAAGAGAATGTCTCAATAAAATAAAATTCAACCCAGAAAAATTCCTTCAAAACCCCTCTCAGGACAGGGGGACAAACCTTAAGGTTTTCACGTGAATTTGGGTGTAAATATAGTGGCAGAGGAACTGGCACAATCCCTGACATACAATAAAAGCTGAATGCAAGATTGGCTTTGCTCTGTGTGTGTTTTGGTGAGAACTGGCATCACAACACTCTGCCCCACCCTCACTTGGTCAGAGGGATGAGGAAACCTGAAAAGAGGTCAGCAGAGGGTCACAAACAATGGCTGTGGAGGCTAGGGAAAGGGCACACAGTGAGTGCCGGAGCTGATTCTTTGCAGGCAGGTGGGAGCTCGCTGTGCTCACACTTTGGGCAGACCAACTCAGCCAGCCTGGAGCCAGGGAGGCATCTCACAACAGATACTGATATTTTGGCAGGCAGAGGGGCATCTCAGGGCTTTTTGGCAGTGCAACCTCCCATCCTATATTATCGCCACATGGGGAACTGGGCAGCTGCTCCAGCTCCCTGCTGCTTTGAGCAGACAAGTTCAGCTCACAACTGTCATGCTTTGCCATTGGGCTTAGGGTTATGCCAGGTCAAGTCTGAGCCATGTTCCAGCTCAGATGAGCAAAACCCACCAAGACATTTCATCTTGTGCAGGGTGAAGTGGTGGCTGTTGCACAGGAACAACTTAGCATCGCTTGGGGAAGCCAGTGCATTCTCAAATCTTGCTCTTTTGTCACAAAACCTATCCAATTTTATATTAATTGATGCATTTACAGAGACTAAGGAATTTTACCTGCTAACTAAAAATAAATAATTCAGTGTTTAACTGCTAGAGATGGGGAGAAAAGTCAATACCTGTGATCTCTCCCCTCAAACAGCCTGAAACCTCACAAAAGAAGGCAATAGTCAATGTGCAGAGATGTTTGAAAAACAACTCAGGGCAGACCTAAGCTGGTCCTGCTACTCATGGGGATTTGAACAGATAAGGTTCAGAGGTCTCCTCCAGATTTTGTAGCTGTGTGACTCTAGAGGAACCTGTCCTAGTCACTTTCTAGCCTCTACCATCTTAAAATCAGACATCCAGGTTGTGCTGATCATTCAAGCTTGCCCTGACAAGGGAGGACAACTATTTCTAATGCTTTTTAGAGACGGATGGCAGTCTCAGGATATCTCTCCCAGACAAGTGAGGACACTTCACTTGCACAAGGTGTTTGAATTATGGAAGACCAGATGTAGGGTTCTGAGTTCTCACCAAATCCTAAATAGCATACATTTAGTTTCAACACTTTGAAGCCGAACTGCGTGCTTAACAACAGTGATGTGGATCTGGATATGCCCTTCACATATTGTTTGATCTTTCTTAATTTGTGTAACTATTTTTTTATGATCAGTCTGAAGATTATGCAAATGGATTACATTTGTGGCACTCTTTCCCACAAAACAGATTTTTTGCTTTTATATTTCTAAAGATTCCTGAGTACTTCCATATTAGAGAAAGACACCTGTAAAAGTAGGTTAAGGTCCTTAAACCTGGAGATGGATGTGACATTAGCTGGGGGCTCAGTACAATTATTATATTTATTCTAAAGGAAGCCTCTGGACAGCACTGATTTAGTACTGTTAATGATGTCTGGCAGAAAGGTTACATACTAATATGGAAAATGACAGTGTTGAATACATTTATCTTCACAGCTCATTCATGATGCTTCAGTGCAT
The DNA here is from genome assembly GCA_013397565.1 of Ptilonorhynchus violaceus. Taxonomy (NCBI): domain Eukaryota; kingdom Metazoa; phylum Chordata; class Aves; order Passeriformes; family Ptilonorhynchidae; genus Ptilonorhynchus; species Ptilonorhynchus violaceus. Next base: position 128,153 of record VZRJ01005000.1, on the reverse strand, counting down.
TGTAACTGCTTTAGGCTTTATTGCCTGTGAGTTTCCTGGTGAATGTGAGGACCCCACATTCACCAGGAAACACAGAATCATGGAATCACAGACTATATCGAGTTGGAAGGGACCCATAAGGATCATCGAGTCCAACTTCTGGCCCCGCACAGCACCATCCCCAAGAGTCACACCACAGGCCTGAGAGCATTGTCCAAACACTTCTTGAACTCTGTCAGGCTTGGTGCTGTGAGCACTTCCCTGGGGAGCCTGTTCCAGTGCCCAACCATCCTGTGGGTCAAAAACCTTTTCCTGATACCAGCCTAAACTTCCCCTGGAACAACTTCAGGCCCTTCCCTCAGGTCCTTCCCTGTCACCACAGAGAAGAGATCAGTGTCTGCCCCTCCTCTTCCCCTCACGAGGAAGTTGCACGCTGTGATGAGGCCTCCCCTCAGTCTCCTCTTCTCCAGGCTGAACAGATCATGTGACCTCGGCCACTCCTTATATGGCTTCCCTTCAAGGCCCCTCATCATCCTTGTGGCCCTCCTTTGAATGCTCTCCAATAGCTNTTCAACTTGCCATTGACCAGGACCCTCCGGTGCCTTTTCATGGCACTGCTCTCCAGCCTCTCATTCCCCAGTCTATCTGTACGTCCAGGGTTGCCCCAGCCCAGGTACAGAATCCAGCACTTTCCCTTTTTGAACTTAATCTCCTTGGTGATTGCCCAGTGCTCTATTTTTTCAAGGTCTGACTGTAGGGCCTCCCTGCCCTTGAGGGAGTCAACAGCTCCTCCCAGTTTTGTATGTTCTGCAAACTTGTTTAGTATCCTTCCAGTCCTATGTATAAGTCATTTATGATAATGAAGAACACAGGGCTGGTGATGAAGTTCTGTGGAACCCCACTAGTGACAGGTCACCAGCCTGATGTCACCCCATTCACTGTAACCCTTTGTGCCCTACCTGTGGGACAGTTGCTCACCCAGCCCATGATGTATTTATCCAGCTGTGTGCTGGACATTTTGTCCAGAGTGACACCATGAGAATATTGAAAGATGCTTGAAATCCAAAAAGATTACACCAACTGGCTTGCCTTGATCAACTACATGGGTTACCTTGTCATAAAAGGAAATCAGGTTTGATAATCAGGCCTTCCCATGCTGGCTGTGACTGATGACTGTGCTGTCCTTCAGGTGTTTTTCAATACTTCCCAGCATAATCTTCTCCATAAGTTCACCAGTCACCAAAGTGAGACTGACAGGCCTGTAGTTTCCTTCTTGCCTCCTTCCTCTTTCTTGCCCTTCTTGAAAACTGGGACGATGTTCACCAGCTTCTCTGGATTTCTAAGACTGCTCAAAAATCATTGAGAGAGGTTTTGCTATGATATCTGCTAGCTCTTTGAGGATTCTTGGATGGATCCCATCAGGCCCTGTATATTTGTGGGTATCCAGCTGGAACAGCAGACCCCATGCAATTTCAGGATTGCCTGGGAGCTGATAATTTTGCAGGTAGAGAATGCTGTATCCAGGTGGTCTTCCTCCCCCTCATTCCACACAGATTCTTGCTGTAGAATTAAGACTAAGTAACTCAGAAATGGAACAAGTGTATTGAAATGTATGAGACACAAAGCTAAATGCAGATAGGCACAACCCTGCATGCATATGCCTACAAGTAAAAGTGCCAGAGTCCTCCCCAGTTCACACAGAAAATATTCTGTGAAACATGTGGTTTATGCTACAAAGCAATATTGCAGAGGGAACTGGCAATGAGAGCCACGTCAGGAGCAGACACATAATTCACCACAAAGATTTTGAAAGAGCCCCATGCTCCACAGCATGAAAAAGCAGAAATAAGGATCAAGAAGAATTAAAAGTGATGATGTGACTGATGTAATCCATGTTGCAGCACAAGGTCATTACACCCACCTTTGCTATTCAAGTCATCTTAGCTCTGAGGCCTGAGCTAAATCTCCCTGGCCTGAAAAATGCTTCTAATTACTATATTGGCATGAAAGTGAATAAGACCTGCATTTACTTCAGCATAACCCTTTCTAGGACATTACTTAAGCGTATCAATTTTGTGTGCTGTGGTATAGTGCAGAGAAAGATAGTAAATTAGTAAACAATTTTGTATTAAGTATGTGTTGCTGTGGTTGGTGAACCTCTGCTGTCAGGCTGGATAAGCTCTTGATAATTAGAGGGAGATGATTTGACAGAGTGTATGTGACCAAATTATTTTTAAAAGCTTTGCCTTGACAGAAAATGAAATTTGAAAGTTTCTTTTCACAAATTCCACTGAGCAATGTTTCTAAACCCGTATTTTCTCTCAACTTGGAGGCTCTTGTCTCTCAACCAGATAGCTGCAAGGGCTTATTGCTCCAGGTCACCAATTCCTGCAGATTGACCTGTAGTCTGAGGGCTACAGCAATCACTAACTCTAGCTGGTGCCCTAAAATGCCTTAAAACAGTTTTCTCGAATCAGTTTCATGAACCAGAGACAAGTGTTACAGGAGGTCTTGAAAATAAGACAGAACTTTAAGGTCCTCCATAAAAACGTCATGAGTCTCACAAAACCACTGCCTTTATAAGACTCAAGGATCTACAATTAAATAAGAAAGCACTGATAAAATCCAGTATTTCTTAACTAGGCATGAGGGTTGCCCCAGAAGGCTAAACTCAGGTTGTTTTCTATGAGAACAGTTGCATGAAGGTCAAAATTTGATCAAAACAGATGCATTTGCAGACCTTCATCACTGAAAATCAACATTTTCCAACAGAACATTTTTGTGTAAATAGTCCTGGTAGGCTTTACTGATGACTAAACTCCCTGATAATCTTTCTGATGGGTACAGGAGTATTTAAAACCAAGAAATCAAAACACAGCTAGTCAACATGAAAAAAGATGAAGGAAGTGTTCATGGTTTTATTTTCTTGCACCTTGTTTTTAAATTTTCAGGTACATTTTTCCTTTGAAAATTCTTTTTTTTTAAACTTTTTTGAGATTTTGGGTTTCACAGGAAGGTCATGGAAATAAAAAAATGTCCGTTCAGCTCACCCAGACAAGATGTCTCATGGACATGAGGGTACTTTGTTCCCTCTGTACAGCATCACTCTTTTCTGTTTATTCCTTAAAGTGACTTATTTACACAAGCCTGGAATTTATCTGAGTCCTTGAATCTATGAGGGATTAAAATGTCTAGACATACTTTCCCATCTCTTTCTCCAGCACAACTTAGTTGATATCAATGTGTTTTTAGTACTGAAAAATGAAGCAAGATAATGCAGAACCAGATTCAGGAAAAAATAAACTACCAAGAAAAAGGTAAATCAGCTACAATGAGATGCAAAATGGGTAAGACAATCTGAAAAACAAGCTCAAGATCAAAAAAGTGCATAGGCTGAGCAGAGACTGAGAGAGAACTGGAGGAGCATCAGCCAGCTGACCTGCTAGTTAGTTTTCTTAATTTAAAAATTATCAGCAAAGCACTGACATTCTGTTAAGGAGAGACACATTTGGGTATTGAGTGAGAGTGGCCAAGGTGCAAAATTACAATGATGACTTTAAATATTGCATGATCTTTTTCTGGCTGATGCAGAGTAGGAGTTGGTACTACAGGCCAGAGCAGTTTTCACTGAAAAGATTTCTGGATGGTGTAATTATAAGCACAGTGGACTGTTTCAAAAGCAACAAAATAATATTAACCCAAACTTTGGCTTTTCAAACTGTCCAGCGGTAAGCAGAGATGTAAAACAGAAATTTTAAGTTCAATAAATTCCCATAAAGGGCAAATAATTTATGAAATTGTATCAATTATTAATAGTACTCAGCAGAGACTCAACAAACCTCTGATTTCTTTCTTCATTGTCACCACTGCTTTTGAAGACAAATTAATTTCCTGATGGCTTCGGGTCATCCAATGACAAACATCTTCAGATATTTTAGGAAAAAAATAGCTGAAAAATATTATGTTGTTAGTCTCCAAATTAAAAGCTCTGCACTTTCTATCTAGTTCATATTATTCCAATTATCAAGATTTATCACTCCCCTTATACTTGAAGCTTTCAGTGTTGCTCCTAATTTTAAACACTAAATTTTCATTAGTCCATTAGTGCACTTCCATTAGTTTCTGCCAAATTGCCAAAGTAACTAATGATTAAATCACTATTGATGAAGACTGAATGGAATACTAGTGCCATAAAGAAGTAAATTGTCATTGCCCTCCTCTCTGATGCTTCTTTCAGCGCAAACATTTGTCCTCTTTGCTTTCAGCTGCATGTTCATATCACATTTTTCAACTAATCCCCATTTTGTCAGTTGAACAGAGAATTTCTCTTATAGCAGCATATCAGATGTTTCACTGAAGCTGGACAGATTTTATCTATCCATATCTATCTATATCTGTATTTGTGTCTGTGTCTGTATTTACATGATATCTATGTATCTATAAATAAGGATTCTCCTAAGAATAAGTTCTACTGAGACTTCTAAAGGTATCTATTTAGTTTGGCAAAAGACCACTTTTAGAGAAATTCTGTTGCCACTTCAGTTCACCGTACCCTTGCTAATACTGCCTAATACCTTTTTATTTATTCTTCCATTCAAAATCTCTTCTAATGCTCTAATGCCCACTGTCTGATTTACTCTGGAGCTCAAATCGTGACTCATTTTCTCCTGTCTGTCACATGAGTTTCAGCATATGCCAAAAAATCCCCTAAAATATTTTCAAGATAAATATGAAAGACATAAGAAGTGATTATGCCTAAGTATTTTAGCTGGGGAACTAAAATTAGATGGTACTTCTAGCTGAGACTAAAAAGTGAGTAAAAAAGTTGAATTCCAGATAATTTTTGAGGAATTTTGAATTAATTACAGAACAATAATTAAATCAGCAGTAATCTGTTGAATTTATAGCTCCATCTAGACAGAATTCAGTGGGCAATACATGATCACCCCAGTAAAACAGATACATGAAAACTCATGACCTCTCAGACCTCACTGACAGGCGCTACACCTGGCAAGCCCCAGTTTTGGACTAGAGTAGATGGAAAAAAAAAAATACATATATGACTTTGAGATCTCTACACACTTACTAGGATTAAAAAAGGTAGGTAAGACCCACTCTTCACACAGCACAAGCAGATTGGCTCATCCATAGTTCTGAAACCTAGATAATAATTTAATCATAGAATGGTTTGGGTTGGAAGGGACATTAAAGATCATCTAGTTCTAATTCCTCTGCTGCAGGCTGGGGTGCCATCCACTAGACCAGGCTGCTCAGATCACATCCAGCATGGCCTTGAATTCCTCCAGGGATGGAATACCTGCAGCTTCTCTGGGCAACCAGTTTTGGTGCCTCACTACTCTCTGAGTAAAGAATATCTTCCATACTATCTAAGAAATAGTGCCAGAGAAGCCATAGCTTCATGGAGTAACAGCCTAGGAATTCAAAACATCCATTTAACATTGCATAATCTTATTCAACAAGCAAGATGTACTCATTATTCTCACACTCTCCTTGGGTGAGATGCCAGCAAATGTTCAGTGATGGTTTTGTGACAACTTGAGAAAAAAGTTACACTTGAAATCATTACAATTTCTGTGCTGCAGAAGCGTAGAGTACAGTTCCAAACACCATTTCTCAGAGCTTGACAGAACGTAAAGCTAAGCTATCAATTTACATCAAAACATAGGTACTGATTTTTCTTAGTTAAAATCTGGCTTACAACTAATCACACTGATGGAATAGCAGAATAATGCAACATAACATTACATAATGCAATGTAATATAAAATAATGTAATATAACATATAACACAACATAACAACATGACATGACATAACATAGCATAACATGGCATAAACGTATCATAAATCAGAGGGTAGTGATCAACAACTGAGAGTCCCAGTGGACATCAGTGACAAGTGGTGTCCCTCAGGAGTAGATACTGGGACCAGTGTTTTTTAGTGTCTTCATCAACGACACAGATGAAGGGATCAAGTGCACCCTCAGCAGATTTGCAGATGACACCAAGCTGAGAGGTGCTATTGACACTCGTGAAGGATGGGATGCCATCCAGAGGGACCTGGACAAGTTTGAGAAGTGGCCCCTGGGAATCTCATGAGGTTTAACAAGGCCAAATGCTAGTGCTGCCCCTGGGTTTGGGCAACCCCCAATGCCAACCCAGGCTGGGGATGAACAGATCAGAGCAGCTCTGCCCAGAAGGACTTGGGGGTGCTGTGGGGAGAGGCTGGACATGAGCCAGCCATGGGCCGGCCCAGCCCAGAAAGCCAAACATGTCCTGGGCTGCATCCACTTAATAAGAAATGTATTGAAGAGATCATGTTTGTTATCAAAATTTTGACTGGAGTGAAGAAATAATCAACATCCAGAACTAGACTTTACTGAACTGATAAACTCCATGCTAACTCAGACAGTCCATGATGTCCCTTCATCCCAGTACTTTGGAAAGTCATTGTATCCTAACAAAACTGGTAGGAATCTGGACACATTTACAAGCAAGGAAAGGAAACAGAAAGTTTGGGATGAACAAGATTCAAAGTGCTACATGACATCATACCAGTTTTGTGCAAAAATGGGATGTCTCAGAGATGCATTAAACCAAAAAGACTCATATGCATCTCTACTCCCATGAGAGTATTTCCCATGGGGACACCCATAACTCTGTAATTTACTGCCAGAAGACTCCAGTCTATAGGAATAAGAGAAAAGACCCAAAAGAAGGTCTGGAGGACACATGTAGCACCAGCTAAGAAGTCCAGCAGTGTCAGAGTTGGCCCTGAAGGCAAGAAGCAAATGGAAAATAAAGTCTTTATATGCAAATTACAAAGCAAATCCAAGTACTTGTGGCATTTTAAACCTGCCTGCAATTAGTAATGAGATAATTGCCCAGATTCTGCCAAATAACTCAATCTGGCTCCATTGACACCTTCATTTCACAGTTGCTTTATACCAACCAAAATTTTGATTGGCAGCCCTATAAGAATCATTTTTATATATTGCTTCACAATACACATACCAGGACTTTAAACAGTTGCAAAAGAAACAATATCTTCTGTGGCCACTGCAGTGCTGTCAGGTCTCATATGGCAATAGACATTTCTCATTGTGAAGAAAACGTGAATTGTAGTTGAAAATATATTTTTAATTTAAAACTCTGTCTTCTGAACCTTTTGTGTTGTCATCTCACATCTTTTTGACAATTCATATAATATATGACTGTAGCAATACAAGAGCCCAACATCAAAAATTAAAAATCCACTTTCACTCTCAAACCTTTCATTCTTCTTTACTTCCACGGCCACACCCACCTGTGCTACTGGCACTGCAGTCAAGCAGGGAAATGTCAGGTGCAAAACCAGGACTAAGATTATGGCAGAAGTGGGGAATCTTCTCTCCTGCCTGTTTCTTCCATGGCCGCTGGGAAATCTACAGAATCATGGAATCATTAGGGTTGGAAAAGACCTTTATGATCACTGTGTCCAACCATTAACCCGACACTGCCAGGTCCACCACTAAACCAGATCTTCAAGCACCACACCTACACATTCTTTGAACACTTCCAGGGACAGTGTTCCACCACTTCCCTGTGCAGGATCCAGTAACAGTTCTGGAAAGATCCTTACTGCAATCTCTTTTTTGTCAAATTTTGGAGCCCCAGAGGCCAAAGCAGCTGAAGAACATCTGTCTCAGCAGGGCACATTCAAGTGATTCAAAACATGTACAGAAATCTAACACATGGACCAGAACTACAAATCATTCATAGTTTGACACATGGTGTTACATGGTAGAAAGAGGAATGTCCTGCCCTTAGCAAGTCCTCAGGTAAACAAGTATTTCACACCAAGCGGCCACAAAAAATGCAGTGCAGTTGTAAGAGGTTAATGTTATTATTATTTGGTAGAAGGGGATCAGCTGTTCTTATGGAGAGGGACAGAGGTGAAAAATTGAGAGCTGGATTCTCCCCAGTTGCCATTCAAGTTTCAAGCAGCTAAGGAAAGTGAATATCCTTAGCCACATGGCTAAGGCTTTACATTAGTACGGCTGGAATTCACTTAGGATATCAGTGGAGTCATGAGTATGGCTTTTGTAGGCCTGTGGTTTAATATTTAAATAAATGTTTAAACATTCATGTCCTTCCTTCAGCTGACAGACCCATCTTCAAACACACTGGTAGCAGATTTACATCCTCTCTGAGACTGTGCTCTGCAACTGCTGCATGAGTATAATATTTTGCACTTTAGTGCTACATTTCATTTTGCAATCTCAAAGCACCATGGAAATGCACAAAAATTAGTTAAGCCTCACAACACACCTGTGTAGGAGGCACTGTGCTATTATGTCCATTTAATGGATATTAAAAATGAAGTGTGGTGATGTTAATTCCTAATGTGAAACAGAACAGGTACAATTGCAACATGCTACAGACACAGCAACACCAACAGGGACACTTGTTCCAAGCATTATCATTTTTAACATTTTATAATCTCCAGCATGACATGAAACCAGAGTAATTGCTGGGATTTCACCCTGTACCTGTTGTTCTGTTGGTGAGCATCGAAAGTTTTTGTGTAACAAAGCTGGCGGTGCAAGGTTCAGCATATAAAGTGGGATGGCAAAGACTATTTTGTGCCCTTTGTGGCACACGGAGCCCAGCTTGCTGGAGGCCACTACCTTCATGAGCAACACAATGTGAGGAGGGGTGCCTATTTTGCCAGCAACAATTTCTTTTCAAGTAATCTACTCTGTTCCTAGTTTTTTTCAGCCTTTCCCTGTAAACACTCTGGCCTGTGGCAAACACCTAGACACTGTTAATGACATAGAATCACAGAATCATTATGGTTGAGAAAGATTTCTAAGGTCATCGATTCCAACCATCAACCTAACACTGACATGTCCACCACTAGACCACATCCTCGAGCACCACATCTGAATATTTGCGAATGCTTCCAGGAACAGTGATTCCACCTCTGTCCTGAGAGGCCTGTTTCAATCCTTGACCACCCTTTCAGTGAAGAAATTTTTCCTAATAGCCAGTCTAAACCTCCCCTCATGCAATGTGAAGGCATTTCCCCTTGCTCTATCCCTTGTTACCTGGGGGACAAGGCTGACCTCCACCTGGCTACAGCCTCCTTTCAGGTCATTGTAGTGACCGAGAAAGTTCCCCCTGAGCCTCCTTTTGAAGCCAATGATGTTCAGTTGAACAGGCACAGCAGCAAACACCTTGGTGATCTTGGGATTTCCCAGGGAAAAGGGTCAGAAGCTATGATAGCTAGTTTATGGTATGTATGAAAAAAAAGACACCTAGCAGTTGAGGATGTTATAAAAATAGTTGACTTGTCCATTGGCCTGATTACGGTCAAGAAAGAAGACATAGCTAGGCTGACAAGAGAGATGTGGACATAGACTGGAAGATGCCAAAAATGTTGCTGAGATCTCAATGACGTATGCTGGGATTGGAAGGAAGTAAGTCTGAGGATGAACAGATGGTAGAGGAGAAATTACTGACTTTGTTCACTGAAAAAAACCACAAACCCCCAAGAATGATGGGTTTCAAGGCTTGCTGCAATTAGTAACCTTTCAGTCTAAGTGAATTGCTCCTTGCAGTAATAAATTCAGGAACTCCGGCTTTCAATCCACCCTTTTCACAGCCAAGAGACACAGAGATAGCACAACCCCAAGGCAAAAGCTGAAATATGACCTTTTACATATTAGCAGGTGTCATAGGGGAACATCCTGGATTTTTCTAATCATTCCCTCCTTTCCTTCTCTGTATTCCAGATACTGCCAGAATACCATCCCTGGTATGTCAGGTCCATTGTGGACTCCAGAAATGTGTTGCCTTGATGGGAAAGGGCTTTGAGAGCGTTGTGAAATGGGACTATGGAGTTTCCCAAGCAATAAAGAACATATGGTCTTTTTTCCTCACCAGTCATCTCCAAATTTTCCTGACACTCTGAAATTTTCTTCAACACTTCTTAAAAAGTATTATAAAGCTTCTCAAAAGTACAAGAAAGGGCAACTTAGAATATTGAGACAAAAAGAAAGTTAGTACGGACTAAGTCTTCACCTGAACTTTTTTCACGAGTGCAGGCCTGCTGCATCATTGCCTTTCCACCACCTGGATTATAGATGATTCTTTTCTGTGGTGCAGATTCTGAGAGAGTGTTGTTTGACTCCTCTTAAATTAATATAACTAGAGGAAAAAAAATCCAGAAGCTATATACCAGTATTTTTCTTCTCTTCTTAAATTATTTAATTTCTGAAAGCAAAAAACACAGGTAGCAATAAAAGACAAGAACTCAGCAATCCATTAAATATCATTAGTCTTACATCTTCCAAGCCAGTCTTGAATATAGCACCTGAAAGTGTGAAAACAGAAACAGCCAGATTCTCTCACTGCCTACAACGGGATTGTTCCCCAAATAGCACCTTGTAATGCTTTTATTTTTTTTCAGTCTAACATTGACTGTATGGTGTAAAGGGGCTTTCACCACTTCTTTGAGACAATTACTGTATCATTAGAAAAATATCTCCCCTAGCAATTCTTGATCTACATCCAGTTCCAGTAGTTTCATTTTATTGTTTCTGATTTTGTTTTCCCTCCCCAATAGCCATAATTGTTTCTCATCATAGGTGTTTGTGTGATAAAAATTGGTTTAAAGTTGACTACTACTGTGATACTGCCTGGTTTACTTACTTCATCAAAAAGTGAGTGATAGTGCACTAATTCTCCAAGTCTTACAATAAAAAATTGGAGGAAAATATTGAAATGGGATAGGCAAACAAAGATTTATATACAAGCAAAACATGAAAAAAAAAATTGTCATGTTCTATTAGTAGTTTACATGCTGGCTTCCGAGTGTGTAAGCCTTTGACTTCACTAATCTGATATGAAAATTGCTTGAAATGACTGCAAGGTCATATCTTATTAGGGCAATCAAATGTTAAAATTCTATGATATTAATGTAACATGATAGAAAATAGCTAGTACCATAGACAGTTGCTAATATGTTATGATGGGCCATGTAGATAATTTATATATTGTTTTCACATACTTTGCTGAAATATTTTTACTTCTTTTTGGCAAAAGGAATGGAAGATGACAAAGAAACAAGAATGCAGATATTGCTGAATGCCTTGTATGCCCTTGAATGCCACTAGTATTCCATGGTTGAAATCTCACCAAATTCAGTGGGAGCTGTTCTGTGGTTTTTTTATTTTCTTCAGGACACTGAATCAGTCATGTCATTACCTCCACTTGTATTAGGAAAATATGGCTGTCAAAATAAAGGTGTAAGTTATTTTTAATTTTTTAAACTTTCTATGCAATAATGCATCTAATCCTGTCAGAGAATATGAACAAGAGCTCCCCAAAATTTCAGATGAATGCCTCCATGCTTGAGGCAAATAATGAAAGTTACTTGTCTGTACTTATATTTCAGTCAGAAGTTTCCTTGGAGCCTGAAGTTAAGGTCTTTCTCAGGAGGCTTGCGGTGACAAGCTGGGCCACTCATCAGAAGGTTTAAGTCTTTCCTTTTCTTTGCCTCTAAAACTTTACCCCAAACATTTCAGATAAAATAAGTTTTGTAATTTAGAGAGATTTTACTTGGTCTGCATCTCTGAAGGACTTTATCCTTTAATCTTCATCCTGCAAGAGGAAGTTCTCCTGAAAAAGAAAAATACATATGTGAAAATCTCCAGTGATGCTTTCCGTCATATTCAGGCTGCTGGAGACCAGAGGTGGAAACTGAGTCCTTACTAACCAAGTGACAGTTTAACAGTATAGGATGGGGCTGCACTTTCCCACATTACCCAAGTTTCTGGTGGCTCTAGAGACAGCACAGGACTGTGGGCTCAGGATGAGCAGATTTACTCCAATTCTTTGAAATAAAAGATCATGATCCTAAGCAAGGAAAAGAGGAATGTCCCAAAGGACTGACTGTAGTATTGAAGTATATCACCAAAAATATCCTTTACTGTTTGAAGATGTTTTTGAGTCCCCGGCAAGTGATGGGGTTTTTTATAATTTTTAAGGGCTGAACATTAGATTTCCCAGGATGAAAGAGTACACTAAAAATGTTGATTAAGCGCCCTAATGTCCCTAAAAATTAATGTAACATAAAGATTTATTTGCCATTGTACTTCTTATTTCTCTTTTGCACCACTTTTTTCACCAATCTAAAACACTAACCATGCAAATCTAGGTAATAAGTGGAAGCATTGAATAATGAAATTTGTGTATTTCATAATGCAGTTTTAAAAGATCACATAAAGCAGGGCCTATTCCTATTAATTCATTCCTGTTTCACTTCTTCCAGATCTCATCTCTCTGAAGTACATTGGCAAAAACATGAGTACACACAAACCCTAATCTTGAAAAATTAAGGACAAAACATCAGGTTTCAGAATGCTTGAACTAATTTAATTTGTTAGAGTTCTATTTATTTCTTGTATTCTCTCACTCTTTCAGTTTCTCTTTTTTTGGTGTCTCTTTTTCATGCTTATTTTAAAACCCTAGAAGTTTTTTTCTGAAAATATTATATTCAAGGTGGCAACACTATGTTCTAATCTTTATCTAAATGAAACATTTCAGTCCCTGAAAAAGTCTCTTTATTCCAAGATATTATCTATGGTTTACAAAATTATTATGATGATTGCTTGGAGGACTTGGCTTAGGAAATCTAGCCTTGACACACATTACTTTTATGAAAATAAATTTATTTCAATTGGGTTTTAATGTCATCTGGAAAAAAGGAGGTATTTAAAATTAGTTGCCAAACCCAGAAATAATGTTAGTTGAAATAGAATATATTTCATAAAACTTGAAGTGGCTAATCTGGCTTTTGAATAGTGCAAGTATTTTAACATATCTTATTACCACCTGGAATACATTTCAGCAAGGCTGGAGAGAGATACTACGAATTCTTCTCATGCATTTGGGTCTATGGCCTAATATTCTCAAAATGTTTGCAGAAAACAAGGTATACTGTCCTGTTGACTTTTGTGCGGTTCTTTAGAGAGCTTTACAGTATCAATAACACAAATTAACTGAAATAAGAGCTGTGCTAGTTACACACAAGTTAAAAAAGCTGAGACTTGTGTTTATGTTTTCAGAATGCCAGTGGATTCAGCTAATTGCCATATGGTGTGATGGTGATAGCAGCCAGGTCATGTTATCAAGACCTGTGTTGTCCAATGGCAGTGAAAATAATGGGAAGAGAATACTCAGTGCCTGAAATAAAGGCAGTGGGCATCAGAGGCCAAGGTCAGCCCGTTTTGCTCCTCAGTGCCAGGCCTTGAATCAGGAACAGTAGAGTTTATTCAGATCTCCCAGTGAAGCCCCAGGCATCTGGAGACTCTCTCTCTTTGGATTCATTCTTAAGCAGTTTTTGAAGTGGCTCCTTCTTGGAATGAAGGATTTTGCAAGTTGTTCACATGAAACTTTTAAAATCCTACTCATTTCACTCTGTTCATATTCAGGAATTTGAAGGAAGAATCATTTTCTAATAAGAGGGGGCCCCTGAAATTTCACAGATGTCAATGACAGGGACACCTCCTGTTTGGAGGCACTCTGCCAATTTCCATCCTCATTAGCCTGACCATCTTCTCCTCTGTGATTGGGTAAAGCTGAGTGAAAGAAGCTGAGCCACTGGAGCTATCCCAAAGCAATCAGAATCATAGAATATCCTAAGTTGGAAGGGATGCACAAGGATCATCAAAGTCCAAGTCCTGGCTCTGCACAGGACAGCCCCAAGAATCACACCATGTTCCTGAGAGTGTTGTCCAAAGACCTCTTGGACTCTGTCAGTCTTGGTGCAGTGACCACTTCCCTTGGGAGCCTGTTCCAAGAGCTCCTTCAGATTAGAGCCAAGTTGTAGTGAACTCAACAAAGCCAAGGGTGAGGGTGGGAAACAACTGAGAATAGCATTTGGCCTAAAACCAAAACAAACCAAAAAACAAAGACACCATCAACATTAGGGGGCAACAGTGTAACTTGAACAAATTTTTCTTTATCCAGATGTTTTTTCTGAATGCTCAATATTTACCATGTATTTCCTGAGCATTGCCTGGCTTTTTCGTTTCCTAAGAGTAAAATAAAATATGTCATCAGTAGAATCCTTTTACCTGAAATTCCATGCGCAGGAATGACAGACAGACATGATCTGCCTTCGTTTTGACACATCAGCTATGGCATACACAAATCACCAGCTTTAAATTTTCACAATCGCATGCTCCATTATCAGCCACGCAGATAGTAGAGGAAGCTTGAAATAAAAATGCTTTGTTCCAGCTGTGAACTCAATAATATCCCTTATAAATCAGAATTGGATGTATGATTTCTTGCACACATCCTACAGATTTGCTCTGCAAAAGGCATTGACCATAAATACCACTTTCTCGCCTCTTTGTATCTGAAGAGCTGTGCTGCTCTGGGGGGTGAAAGAGGGGGAAGAAAAGGAAAAATTTATGGGTTATGAATATTGACAGAGAAGATATTCTTTGTTTATTGAAGCCTTGTTTACACAAAAGCTCTTCACAGACTACACCCTAAGTCTAGAGGTTCTAAACCAGTGTCAGTGAGCTGTCTGGATACTTTTTCCCACGTATTGCACTGCTATTCTGCCAACAATAGGGGCCCATTAACATTTGGCCCTTCAAGTTACTGTGGCCCAAGCCTCAGTGGCAGAACGTCTGCCCAATATGTAAAATAATGGAATGAATGGATTCGTTGGAAACAATGATAACAAGACCTGGCTGAGCTAACTGTGACAGCATGTGGTAATTTTCCAGCCTGCTGACCCTGTAAAGAGAGCTGGAGCACAAAGCTTAGACTGTGGGGCAGGTTGGTCTGAATGGCTACAAACAAGTGCAGAATATCTGATGATGTCATACACACAATCTGACAGATGGGGAAGGGTTTTCGTTTGTTTTGGTTTGCTTTGCTTTGTTTTAAACTTGAACTTAACCGTTCATTTTTCCAAAATACTTATACATTGCACTTATAACATGAAAAGACACAGCTGATTTAAAAGCACGTCTTGTAAGCATTGTTGTGTGTTAGGCTTAAGAAACATCCTTATTTCCTGGCAAAAAAAAAATGTTGCTTGCGCAGTGAATGCTCTGGGAATGATGGAAGAAAGTTGCTATAGAATGATGCATTATTTCTGTATTCAGCCCTGCTACTGCATTTTGAATCTAGGCCCATTCCCCAAATTCTAATACGCACTTTGAGTAACATAAATAAATGTTATTACCTGAAGCTAGTCATCACATCAGAGAAACAGGCAATCAGAGATGTCTAAATGGGTTACTAATTTAGGTTTAGTGTGTGGGAATATAATGGGTTAAAACAAGTTCATTTGAGTATTAGGAAATTTGTGTGTGTTTGCAGGACTATGCAATTCTAAACGTGTTGTAAATGCTCTTAAATACAAACATGCAAACACAGTTGCACATCTCTGAAGCATGTTTGAAAGCTTACTTAAACGTGGACTGGAAAAAGATGATACAGCATAATAGTTCTGAGTCACCATCAATATGGCTCCTTGTGCCACTTTATTGCTGAAAAAAATATTAAAGGACAATTCCAATTCTATGTTTGCAGCTGAGATGATAATACAAGTATAGAACACACTTCTGGAATTTTTACTACCTCTAAAAATAGATTAGACTTTTTATATGCCCCAAGGGAAAAATGATACACGGAAATTTTGAATATATTCCAGTTGCATCTTCCTCTCTCCCTTCAAGTGTTATTTATCTTTTGGCTGTGAGCTCTCTAAAGCAGTGCTCAAAGCACTGTGAAATAATGACAATAGGAAGAAAGGAGAGGTACGTAAGTAAAAAAGAAACTCACATTGATTATGATGGGATTTTCTCTAAGCTTGACACAGTTATCCACAGTTAAGGTAAACATAGGCAATATTTTAAAATGACTAAGCACTGCCTGAGTAAACAAACCAGAAGGCCAAATTTTGAGGACCACTGTTTACTTCTTGATTTCAGTATCATTTTTCAAGCAGAGAAACTGTTGGGAGACATAATTTTTATCACAGCTTGAAACCATCATTATCAACCATATGTATTATGCCTCAGATGAGGAGTCAACTCTTGTTATATTAAACATTCTACAAACACAGTTGCAGGCAGCTTCTGAACCAATGTGTTTTCAGGGCAACAGACAAATTCAATACAGAGACAGGCAAAAAGGTCTCTTTATACACTCATGAAATTCTTCATATCCACAAGAAGAAGCAAGAATAGGATAGGAAGTGTCAGGATCTTTTAGAATGGGGCAAAGGGGTTTCACCATCTCCCACTTAACTTGAATCACAGGTTGATTTCATTGCTAAGAAATTCTGACTCCATTTTAATAGATTCTACTAGAAACACAAGGAGCATTTTCGTCACCCTCAGTGACCAGGGAGGAGACCAAGGAGAAATACATGGGTTGTTTGAAATACCCACTGTTAGGCTGTAAAATATATTTCCAAATCTCTGCAAACTTTGTCTCTTTATTACTCCTTGCTTTATAGAAAGAGAATTTCCAAGTTCTGGAAGGTTTACAACCTTTTGTTTAATACCGAAAATAAAAATATTTTCACCCAGAAGGAATCTCTGCTGATCAGATAACCAGCAAAACCAAAGGGAATTTTCTTTTCAGATTTTTAAATCCTTTTTGTGAGTAGTGAGTACTGTGGAGGATGGCAGTCTGTGACAAAGGTTCAGGAACCTCAACTGTTTTGATGCAGGTGCCAGGATCTCTGAACTCAAGAATCCCGGAAACTCCAAGAAAGCCCTGAAACAAAATATGAGAGCATGATACAGTGACAGGAGTTCATCTTTTTCAGGTGAAGAACTCCTGCAGCTATTTGGAATGCAAAAGAGCCAAGACAATGGAACTATGGAACCGATGATTTAGATTTACAAGTTAGTCTACTGCCCTGTAAGTACGGAAGTGAATTTAGTCCAAGCACCATTTTGAGGGGAGAAAATAGTGCATCCTGACTTACCAGATGTGAAATATTTAATCATGAAAACATCCACAATGCGGCAGAAAAAGACTCTTCAAATCACAGTTAATATATTTTTCATTAAAAAACCCTTATGCTTTTTAGCAAGTAAATACATCAAGTGCTAAATTTTTAGTTGGATGAATGAATTGCTTGCATTAACTTTTGGAGATGGTCCTATTCAGGGCCAGGAGTAGAACTTGGTGATCCTTGTGGGTTCCTTCCAACTCAGCTTATTCTGTGATTCTGTGATTATTTGAATTACGTTACACTAAATAGTTTTAATGTTAGCAATTAAGTTTAAAATGTCATAAGTTATAAGTAAGTACCACAAATTATGTCTATTTTATTATGACAAATAAGGAGTCATTGGTTTTATACAAACTAGGAAGAATAAATACAAATTTCAGTAGGTTCAGCATGTTATAGATGCATCTTGGCTTTTAAGGAGACACATTGAACCTCTGAAATGAATATGAAAACTATATTGCCTGCTTGTTTAAACTGATTTAATATAACAAGTCAAGCATTTATTTCCAGAAGACAAGCAGTAGTTCCTGCAGACTCTCTATTTCTCCTACATGGGTATGTGTACATTGCTATAGAGTAAGTCTGCAGTGTTGTTCCATTTTTTTCATACATGCCTGAATTCCTTCTCTTTCATGTGTACGTGAAGAAGCATTTCCCTCTGTGTGTACAGGTTTACATCTCAGAAATGGCCCTTCCTTAACTTCTATGTTATGCAGCAATGATGTGGTCCTCTCCAGTCCATCACTGATGTTAGCATCCTCTCTCCTCACTTTTCAGCAGTTGAAGCAATTTTTATGACCTATTATTTTAGGAGTGCTGTGAATTCCCACTCTCCACCTGCAAGTTCACCAAACCACTGATTTTAAGGACCACGGGCACAAATCTTAAACCATCCCTTGTTCCCTAGCCAAAACTCACCAGCAGAAAGGGAATGAGGGGTCAGAAGCAGAAATTAAGATATTGAGAGAGTTTAAGATCAACACATCTTTCATTCAGAAATGCCTGAAGATTTCTTGACATTTTGAGATGCCATAAATATTGATGGAAAGCAGAGAGAAATGTTCATGTAGCCAGCAGTGCTATCAGCTACAGTAGAGGAATGGTCTCCCAACCCTGCTCACACCTACAGATACCAAATCTGTTACACTGCAAAGTGGGATATCAGGAGATACCTGCTCAACTCATATCCCTGGCAGTCTGGAAACTTGCAGAAATTAGCTTGAGTATTAAAAGCCGTGGACAATAAAGGATCTAGAAGGACAGTACAGCAGTATGCACTTAGCAAAGGTCTGACATTAAACACATATTTCAGGCCAATGCCATTTCAGAATTTTAACGAAGAAAGAAATACACCATCATTTTACACTCATGTCACTATATCGATATGAAATTTCAATAACACTGTTCATTTCTGTATGTCCTAATAAGGGTTTTTCTCTTCTTTATCTTCTGATAAGTAGCATGGAACAAGCACAACAGTAAGTTACTGGTAATGCCTGTTTGACAGGAGTTTTTGAGGAAGGAGCATGAAGTGACATGGAAGTAAGGCAGAAGAAGAGGCACAGGGAATGCAATCTTCTTCCTGCACTGGAGAAACCCGTTGTGCCTATGGCCAGGCTCCATTTTCCTAAGCATTATTCTGGAGATCGCATGGTATTACCTACTTACACTTCAGTGTATGAGTGTGGACTCAGGAAACAATTCTATCCTCCCACAATCATGATGTCATGATGCTGATTCTGCCAGCCAGGGTGGCTTTGGACCAGGTTTGAAGCCAAGTCATTGCATGTGGGATTTGACTACAAAGAAAGATGTGAATTTGAGGGGACATACAGTGTATTAATTATTAGGAGACTTGCGCTTACATAGCAATACAGCTACATTTTTAATGTAGAATTACCAAAATCCAAGTTGAAATTATTACCTAATTTTCAGTCTGTAAATGAGAAGAAAAAGAAAGGATATATGGCCTTGTGTATGCTCAAAATTGGTTTTAAATCAATTAAACTGGTGAAAATCCGTATGTGAACACATTTAAATTGGTTTACATCTGGCTTGTATTAATTTAACTTCATTCAGTTTTCACCAAATCACTGCAAATGTGTAATTAGCTTAATGGTTCTTGTTTTCCAGAACAATAGTCTTTCATTCTTGACAATGAGGAGCTGGATTTTTTCCTACAGATTCAGAAGGAGGCATTGAAATACTTTTATATAAACACTTCTACACAACAGTTTTTACTCTTTTGTTATTCTTTCCTTTGACTGTGTACGGGATGATTTTATGCATTAAGTAGCTAAAAGTAACAGGAAATGAGGGCAGGTGTAAGGTAACACAGACAAAGAAGCTTTTCTGCTTTTATATAGGCTCACATAAAAGAATGCTCCAATACAGAGCTGGTCACTCACATGAGCTTCTGGATATTTTTTGGGTGTTAGTTTCTCCATCTAATATTTGTCACGTGTCAAACAACCACATATTGCTGTTTCCCAGGCATTCATGCCTTTCATTAATTGATAATGGGCTTAGCTAACTTTTTTCCTGCCAAATAAAGTAAGCATTTTTTGCTTCAGAATAAAGTAATGAGTTGCATTTTTGTCTAGGCTGATAACAACCACATCTCCTTTCAAATCCTTCCAGCAGAGCTGTGGGATGGTCATTTTATTGTCTTGTTTTCATTCTCCTAAACTATGGATTTAAAATTATGTTTATTTGCTGACAAATCCTGAAAAGTATTGTAGGCTTGATGGAAATTTCCAAGAGCCACAAGTGCTTGCTGAACACAACAGCTGTGAGCACAGCTGGCAGTATCACTAGGTGCTCTGAAGGATCCAGACTTGGACGTTACTGGGGGTTGTTAAAAAACAAAGTAAACTTTCATGTAAAAGTAACAGATTACATACAATGAATCTCTATGCAAATCATTGAATTTCCTTGCAAGTTTGTTTTTTGTAGCATACCGTTCCTTAGAGAAGGACAGCAACAACACAGGAAATAAGTTTTAGGACATTTTTTGTGTAATGGATTGGATGTCATGAGAAGAGGGGCTGAAGACACAGAGTTCATCCCCGGGCCTTGGGAACATCTCAAAGTTACAAAACCAACAAAGCAGTTTTCAGCTTTACCAAATGCAGTCATTATGTGAAGTCCTTTTCCATAAATCATCTTAAAGTTATTTTCAATGGCGATTCAATATAAACCTACTTTTTCAACCAGGCATATCTGTGGTATGAACACCGAAGAATACCATGAAAGCTGCTTTTGTTAAGTCACTCTGGAAATATAAATAACTGGGCTAGTAGTCGGTTGCCTTTGACATGGGAGAACTGCTGGAGAAATTAAGATGCCAAAAGATAGTCTGAAGTACTCAGTAAATTGCATACTGCAAGCACTGATGAAAACCACTCATCCATTGTTTGAAAAGCCTGACAAACAAAATTAGCATTTTGTGGCCAATATTGGCTTTACCCATTTTGGCTATAAGTTTATGCAAATTAATGTGTTTTCCCGAACTTCCTATGTTGTTGAAACCAGGAAAGTTTGGAAACAAAATACTGTTTCCACTGTGGAAAACACAATTGACTTTCAATTGGAAGTAGATACATAGTCAGGAAACACTGAGTAATGTGTGATAGGAGCTTTCTTAAGTGATTTGATTATCTAACTGTCTTTAAAAATTGTTTTCCCCTCACATTGTTCTCCTGTGTAATAACCTCTGTCTTGGCGACCTATTAGATAACATGTTGTAAGATACCTAAAAAAAGGACAAGAATAAACAAAGGGAACACTGGACAATTGACCATGAGTAAGATTGATTCAGAATTTCTCGGAATTCAAAGACTTGTGTATCTAAGTATGCTTATTCATCTGATGTAAACCAAACACATTTAATTGTATATGTATTATTTCTCAAAATACATTTTTATGTATGCATCCTCATTTTCTAGAAACTAAAACCATTTTGCTAGAACCCCAAGTCTTTAGACAAGGTTTAGTCATCACAGATGGCCCACTTAAGGCTGTTAATGTATAAAGTCTTGCCTGCAGTACATTACAAGGCTACAATTTCCTTCTTGGGGTTCCTATGACTAAATAGCTCTAATAAACTCTTTCAGTTTATGTCATCAGAGAATTTCTCCCTTTTCCAAGCGAAATTGTAACCATGGGATTACCCAGCAGGTGTTTTTGTTTCTACTTACAGACTCAAGCTACTTGTATATCACTGCAAAGCAAGTTAACAGCAAGCAATAAAGCACTGCAAAACGTATTTAATACATGACAACTGTTTCTTTGGGTAGTATAGTTCACATCAATATTAATAGTTTATAAGAATGTAGTGTTACCTTTTGTGTGTGTATTTTTCCAGGCTGTTGAACTCTTTCAATAGGATAAAACTCACGGTCTCAGCAACTGAGATTTTGGCCACCTCTGTACTGAACCCACCCCTCAGTAAGTTTCTGTAGTGCCATGGCTACTGCAGTGTAAGAAGCATTCCATGCTTGAGCAGGTCTTCACCAACAATACCTATTGCATGGACAGTGCAAATTTACTTCTGGCATAGGAATTTTGGGCCAACTATGGTCAACCTCTCTGCCTTTTGTTTTTGGTCCTGTCTTTATCATAGAACCATAGGTTGGAAAAGACCTTTAAGATCATCAAATCCAACCCTAGTCTTTTCCTGGCTTCCCATTTGTCCCTGCCCAATGTGTTTCACAAACTTGTCCTCTTCCATGCTGTTTCACTGCTTGAAATGGCAGAGCAGAGATATTATTCACCACCCATTCTGGTCCTGCCTCTTTCGTCTCTGCTGCAAGAGTCTGGTCCCAGCTCAGACAGACACTGAAGAAGAATTAGAGAATCTTTTGGTCACTCTAGGTTGTTTATCCCCAGAAACATTTGCTGTAGTGTTATTGGTAATCTTCAAAAGTTGATTTGTTTTTCCCCAAAAATATTAGAACTGAATGAATGGGCAATATTGAAACACCATACAGGTGAATAGTAAAAAAATTCTTACTGTCACTGTACCACAAGGACTGATTTGAATACAGTCAAAAAATTGTTCAGTATAAAAAGGTAAACTTTTGTTATGTTTATTAATTTAAAATCACTTAAATGGTTTTGTTTCTACTCTTTCTGCTCTGCTTCATGTTTCCATCATCTCCAAGTGGCAGAATACTGAAGCCAGGAGACCTAATTTTCACAGCGATCTAACTGCAGCAAAATCTTCCAAGAAAACCCAATATCTAGGTAAGAGAGGTTTATGAGTAAACATGAAAACTTCTGGGTGCTTCCCCGAATTATATCACCCCATCATCAGAGGCTTGCATGTCCCCTAGTATCAGCATTTGCCTTATTTTTGTTTCATCTATCTTCCACTGCCCTTTTTCAAGGTATGAGAATCAGGCCTTTGCTGTTATTTGACATTAAAACAGATGAAATTTTTTTTCCACAATAGTGCTTTTGAAAGGGTCTTGTCAGGGTTTCCATTATCATTCCTAAGTCATGGTTTTCAAAGCTAATATATCAATAGTTGTAAATTTCATCTTGCTGAAATGAATCATCTCAGATTTGATTCTATTCTATTCTTTTTTTTTTTTTTTTTTAATGATAAGAGATGTGTCAGTATGTCAGCAGACCAGCTTCTCAGGAAGCAGCTGTCTGGAATCACTTCACTGATCTAGAGAGGAAGGAGAAAATTATTATTAAAATATTATTAGTCTTGATGGTGACAGACAAAACTGGGCTCGTGAGCAGAAAGATGTCAACTGTACTCTTGAGAGCACATCCTCTTCAGTAAAAGTTGTCTTTCGTTTAGAGTCCATGATGAAGATCCTCTCCTCTGCTTCATCTAAATTTGAATCCCATGTTACTCATTACATCAGGTTTCTCATGTTTTCCACTGGCCTCCTGCCTCTCCCATCATTCTCACCCTCCCCACTGAGCCAACTGCCTGTTCTCCAGATTCTGAACACCAGTGCTCCTGGAACCTGCAGCTTCTGAAAAATCATTGAAAACTGGAACAGTGTCCCTCTATCACCAGGGCTATCACCCTCTTTGCAATACTCGTGTGGTGCACACATTCTACTGATTTTTGCAATCCTTTTTTCTTTCGTTCTTTTTCTTTAGCCATTTTCTGCCAGAAATCCTGCACTGCTCCTGCCAGCAAGCAACGTGCTTTCTGCGGTGTGAGAAGCACACAGGTTCTACATGGCTTCCTGACACTGGGACAAAGAGACAGTGTCTCTAGAAATTAAACCATCTAAGGAGCTTTTTCTTTCATGTTTTTTCACTATGAAGAATTTGCAATTATTTTCTCCAGTCATTCTGCTCTTTCTCTTTGCTGTAGCAAGATGTGGAGTGGGAATCCCAAGCAGCCCTCATCACTGCACCTCAAGAACCATTTTATGACCCTCATATAGCACTTTACATGACTGTTTAATTTCCTATTTAAAACAAATTAACTGTTGTATGCTCTAATCAGGACACAAAGGATCCCAGATCTTGTCTGGAAGTATGTGGAGGTTACTGAGAGGTTGTCCAGATTGATGGTTGCAGTGAGTGTATGACCTTAGAATGAACCTTGACTAAACTTTGCTCTTTGTGCATTTGGCTGTCTGTATTTGGAAAGCATCAATTGTCTACATTCAACATATTAAATGTGAGGCATATGCTTTCCAGAGATTTGGACCTTCTTTATCTTTACAGAATAAAATCTTCATCAACCGTATTTATACCGGTTATATAAATTATTCTGAAACGATTTCATTCTGCTTTAGAATGCATCTATTTCATTAGAAGAATATGTCAATCGGCTCATGCTTCCTCACCATTTCTTCTTCTAGATTGTATACCCTCATCATCATCACTGTGACAGGGTGATGAGCAGTAATTGTGTCTTGAATGGTAAACCTCCATGACAGTCTTGCAAGACTGCTTTATACTTAATCTCCGTTAAAATCCCAGCTCTCTCATGAGCCAAGAATTCCATTAGTACATTTTTATTTGGATTTTGTACATGTATTGCAGACATGTATGTATGTGTGTGTGTACATACATACATCCCTCAGGGAAAGAGAACAGGAGAGAGAAGGAAAGACTTTCAGATCACGGGCACACGCTTTCACAGAAGGAACTCAGGCATGCAACAGGTAATACCACAAAGAGAATTATTGTCGTGAAGAGGCAACATACAGATTAGAGTGAGCACTTGCTATGACCAAGACAATTTCTCATATCAAAAAGTGCCTTAAAAAAACCGCCTCATTATTATTTATTAAAGATTATGATATCACAATGGCTAATTCATGTTAACTTGTCCAAAGAAACCTCATTAGAAATTTTTCATCTGTGTATGTTTTCAAAAAAGTCTAGCCTCCCAACCAAATCAGAATCTTCCCTCTGCTGTAAATAGCCAATTGTATACCAAGGCAGCTTTTGCTGAAAATGAAACGGAACTAACAAATCTTGGAAAGAAAAATACTTGTACATGGTAGTTTAGGTTCTCCTGTCAATTTTTTTAAAATACTGTTGGTTTTTTATATATATTATTATTTACTAGTTGGCTATGAAAATAAATAACTGGTTTTTTTCCCATCCTATTCCTGAATCAAGCAAACAGTTCCCACTTCACCTACTTGTGTGAGGCTACTAATATTAGTCCATTTAATGACTTAGTGTGAATAAAATGACAAGAACAATTTAATAGTATTTACATAATTTTATAGATTTTTGTACTTTGCAGTACAAATATGCATAGGTATATACATATGTAAAGGAGCTAAAAATCAGTTCTCATTCTGTTTCCAAAACTAGAAAGTGTTGCAGCTGCTTTCAAGTTTTAGATAAAGATCAAGCAGCTGAACTACATATCTCAAGAAGCATTTTTTGATCAATATTCAGAATAACAAAATGGAGGAATAAATAACTGAACATGTATAAGCTATAAATAGAAATGTCTGTTAACCAGATATCCACCATAGCTTTCAAGGTGACAGCTTTCTTTAAGGACTTTTACAAATCAAAAGACCATAATTCAGCAATACTGTCAGGACACAAGGCTGGATGATGGCTAGCAGTAAAGGCTGTGCAATTGGCAAGAGAGGCTGGAACC
This sequence comes from Ptilonorhynchus violaceus, assembly GCA_013397565.1. Taxonomy (NCBI): domain Eukaryota; kingdom Metazoa; phylum Chordata; class Aves; order Passeriformes; family Ptilonorhynchidae; genus Ptilonorhynchus; species Ptilonorhynchus violaceus. The sequence goes on along the minus strand of VZRJ01005000.1, from coordinate 103,005 downwards.
CATTTGAACAACCGTAAAATACAGACCCATCAGGAACCACTGTGATCCAAAGCCAAGACAGACTGAAGAGCAGATTTATATCGTGGACACAGCAAGAACCCAACAGTGGGGACCAAAGTCTGTGCTGGGTGGGTCAGAATATGAATTTTTTTGGCTCAGCTGGAACCATGAGATGTAGCCAGCATGCTGGCTGTATGACTCTACAAAGTCATAAAAGGAAAGAGTTTTTAAAAATACTGGTTCTGAACCTTTTCATCATATCAAATTTTCAACAGAAAATTTTCTAAGTTAAAATTATTAATCACTAAATAAGTGAAAAAAATAAAAGGGGAAAAAAGCCTGATAATGCAGATTTTTCTCTCCTCAGCTTACTAGACTCATTCCTTATCACAGGTCTAAACACATCAGCAAAGCTTGCTTTGCTTTGAGGAATGAGGATAATTAATATTATTTTGAAAAATGAGCCCAATTAAAACCAAGGGAATATTCAAAACATCTCTTCAGACATATTAATAGTTTGATGAAATTTAAATGAAACATTGCAAAGTATATTCCAGCCAAAACATGCTTCACCAATTATTTAGCAACGTTGTGGGTGTAGTGGTACTAACAGATCTATAAATATTTGTTAAGAGAAAAGGGCTGTATTAACAACTTACCACTCTCAGTCTTTCTTTTGCTCACAAAGATCTCAAGCTTACCTAAAATCTGTGTTATCACAAATAAGCTCCAGATCTTTGGGAATATTAGATTAGCACTCACGTCCAGAGTTCTGAACACTTTCATGTGCTATGTAAACATAAACCTAACAAAAACTCAGCTCACAAGTGGAGGACGTTTACATAAGATTTTCTTCTTGGTCACAGAAGCCATATTTACCCTGACAAACAGTTCAAAACCCCACTTATTTTACCCATCCAGTTTTAGGCATGACCCAAACACCCAGCTTCATTTCCTGAGGTTCTGAAAGTGTAACCATTTTTTCTCTCTTAGACTTACATCTCTAATGAACTATTTTCTTCTCATCTTCCTATACTAAGAAAATCTAAATTTTTATCTGCTTCTAAAACTGTCTTAACACAAGTGGCTTCATGACCATGTTGTCATACAATCTCATTACACTTACATGTAAATCTGCTGGAAGTGACCAGAAAATTGGAGGTGGTTTCCCTCATTAACTTTCCAGAGTGTCTTCTGGAAGTAGAACCCACTGTTTCATACCTGCACATCGCTACCCATCTCTACAAAAGCAAGAAAAAAACCACATCTAAATAATGTATGAAGGAATCATATTGAAATGCAGTGAAAAATCCCCCTGAGCTAATTGCTTGGGGAGGCACATCAAGCTTGCCCAAAGAAAAGAGAGTAAAGATTGAGAGCTGTGAGGGACAACACAGAGTGATTAGCTGAAGCCTGAGCACTGGTCATACAGAGTTAACTGGAAAGTGTTCATATGGTTTTTGTTTGTGGACAAAGAATACAAAGTGCCTTTGTGGCACAGTGACATGCTGTGAAACACACAGAGGGTAGCAATGGATAATGTAGAGCTCTCTACAGACTAATTTACAAGGAAAACCTATTCAAAGCTGGCTTGGGTATGTCTGCTCTGTGTGATAGATGTCCGGAGAATAGAAATGTGGAGATTGACAGCAGCTTAGTGTTTTCAGGATACTAAGCAGAGAAGCTTAAGAAATTGCACTCCTACACTCCTCTGAATAATAATAACAGTTCAGTACTAATTTTTGGATTAGTTATTTTCATATTAAAAACAGACAGTGGTATTAGTTGTGTGTGTCCAGAATGACTATCTATGTGAATCCCTAAGAGAAGAAGCGCAAAAACAGAAGTTAGTACAGGACAGGCCCGCTCAGTCCAGCCCTTGCAAGTAAGCCATGTCCTCTACATTTACAATGAAGTCATGTGAGTTACACAGCACCTCTCAGGTGTTCCTGCACTGCCAGTGCATGATATTCCACTTTGTAACTTCATTTCATCATATTTTTTAATGAACTGCATGTCTGATCCTAGAGTCTTCAATAAACACCCGTTCAGAGTATCCTGTTTTTCTTACCTGCAGCTATGTTAACGTGACAGTTCCTCAAATATTCAGAACCAAACTTATGGCACTTCTTAGACACAAACACAGTTACAGCTCTCTAAAGCTCATCTTCAGAGAAATCCCCTATTGTAAACAAATCATGTATCAAAAGACTTTGTATTCCCACCACGTGTAACTTTAGCTTTCCAAACTTAGCTTTCCAGTTGCTCCTCCATTGATTAGTTAAACAGACCAATGAATGTCAAGCACACATTGACACTTGCGATTTTTTCAGAGTAAATGACATATATATGCAATCCCTTTGCTTTAGCTACACGGTCTTTGAGGAATTTAATTTATCTTCTCTGAAAGCATTGATATCTCCAATTTAAGGGGTGTCTCTACTAACTTCAGTGTATTTTTTAAGTGAACCCACTTAACTCTATACCTGAGTTGTGGAATTATTTCAGTTCAGTATTGCACACTCACCCCTGAACTGTGGTTCTTTTCCTTCTTGCAGTGGACTTCCCTTAAGAGTCTCTCTACTTACCTTTTTGCAACTGTTTCTCAAAACCTTTCTGTGATAAAACTTTTTAACCACTGTTAGAAATATTTATTTCCATCTCAGTGCTTCTGGCCAGGGAAGTATTCAGATGACATCCAACTCAATATATAATGACCTTTGAGACTTTTCATCATTAATAAAAGCTGAAGCTTGCTTGTCCTTTTTAAATTCTTTTGGCGGAGCAGCAAGTTTCTCTCTGAATAGATCTATAAGTTTTCCATCATAGTCTGCCTTAAAAAGGAGCATTCCCATGAGCTCCTTGACTCTGTAAGACTCTTGCTTGAATTTCTCCTTAGAAGTTAACTATACGTTCCCAGGGCGAATCCCTATTTAAGCTCTCTACCCCCTCTCAGATCAAAAGGTAAGTACCCCTGAAGGTTAATGTAACTTTCATGTGCTGTAAGTCTACTTGTTTGCACAAGCTAGAGAAGGAATTCTTCTCCTCTGAAGATACTCAAACCTTCCTTTTTTGAGGAGGGAGGGCTGATTTCATATCCCATTCAGATGTGTTGCATTTAGGGCAGAGTCCTGCTCACACTCTTCATCTGGAAGGTCCCATGTTTTTTGTTGCCACAAGAGAACAATCTCAGTAATTAAACTGCAGGCTTGAGGGCAACCTGTTATTTTAACGTTAGGACTTTGACTCTCTGGCACTCAAGAGCTGGAATTGAGGAGTGTGATTCCTCAGAGCTGTCACACGGCTCTAATGTTTGTACCTCCCAGCTCTGAGAGACCCGATGCACAGCGCTGCAGCCCTTTGAATCAGCACTGACACCGGTCCCTTGCCTACTGAAAAGTGCTTGAGTGTAAGAACCACTCGTGGTCCTTCCCATGGTATATTATTGAGTCTGAAAAGACTCCTAATTAGGAGTCTGATCCAAACCTACCGGTGTGGATCAATATGTTCTCACACAGGCTTCAAAAGACTGCCAGCTCAGGCTGCAAGTTCCTCCCGGACAATTTAAAAATAGTCTCCTTCTGCCTGCTTGCCTCCCAATTTGAGCTTTAAATTGTCTCTACAGAAACTTCTCACTTGACCAAGGATATGGTTTATGTAATCTACCACATTAACATCTAAATGCTGTTTTAGATTGGGCTCCTTCCTGCCCATTTCCCAGACACTGGACGTTGGATGTAGATCATTATACTATCTAGAAATGATTCCTCAGAGAATGAACCAGAAATTTGCTCCTGATGGGATAACAGCTGCTCCTGCAAAGTAGACATCTTATTTTTTCAATGAAGAGGCTAGTTGTCATCTAAATTTTAGATACATAGGGCAATTTCATCACACAATCTACTGTTCAGTTTCCTGAGGTTAAGCTTCCTCTTAAACAAAAGGTGTCCATGATTTTGGTAGGACATATTCTCCTCCGTATAACTCCAGAAAAAAAAAATATTAAAATGTTTTATTTTTAAAATTCATTTGTCTACAATATAATTACAGATATTTGAAGAGTAGAAAGATTATGCATTCCCATATGAGAAGGAGATTGTGGTGATTGCAGGAGAATAATTCCCATGCTTAAAAAATCACTGTATTATACTATTTTGATGGACTAAAACCAGAGGTTTTGCATAAATGATGAATAATTTCTCTATATGTGTGTGAAATGTAGGGAAAAAAAATGGTTTTCTTTTATTTGCTAGGGCAGCTTATGGATTGATCCATACCAAGTGTTAGGATAATGAAGTCTGTCTTTACCCATAATATAAACTAGAGAACATAATTGTATGTTTTCTACATCCAGACGAGAAATTTGAGGCTGAAAGGAAAGCTGACTGTTGGAAAGAATTTCAGCTTTCACCTGGAGACCTAAAGAAAACTACTGCTCATGAAGCATCTCACTTGCTGCTTTCTTTATAGCGCCATTATCGTGATATTCTTTCTTTCTACATTAATGTTCTGAAAAAAGCCCCAGAACAGCTGTAGTGCTAAGGCTTGAGAATATGTAAACACAAAATAGATGATCTGTATTTAGCCAGAGTATTGTATTGCTATGCTTTGAAACCATGTCTGTATTACAAAAGTGAACGTTTTAATGGAAAAATACATTTTAAAAGTTGCCTTTGAAAACACACTGAATAAATCTTAGAGTTGTGAGATGGTTTCACTGCCTGAATGTTCAGGATAATAGCAAGAAACACAGCTTTATCTTATTCTTCTTATTCTTGGAGGTGGCATTCAGTGGTGTTAGAACACACCTTGTTTTACAGTAAAACCCATACAAGCCCCTTGTCTTGTGCCTTTCAAACCACTTCTCATCTGAAATGATCAACATATCTCATTATTTTGGTCCTGAAGGAGGTACTTTAAAGAATCCTTGGACCTGTACCTTACTTCTTCCTAAATGATATATGTAAAAGAACCATAAAGACATTTCATTAAAATTGCAGCTTGTATTCTCTTCTTGTTTCCCTCTCTCATCCTCAAGTTAAGTAAAAATGTGGGAAAATTCAGATTTTGCTTCTCTGGTTTGTTCTGGAGTGCTCATTGGAGGTTTCAAAGATGTACTCTGTGAGCATGTAACACATAATTGAAAGGGCAGAGAATGATTAATCTTAACAAAGACCATCTTTTACACCTGAGTGTTTCTAAAGCCCTCACATCAAATAACTGTGAGGGGAAAAAGAAAATTATAAAAGGAGTAGTAAAGATAATTCTTTCTATGACAGTACTGTGAATTTTTCTGCCAGCAGAGGAACTTCTAACACAAGCATACCAAAGACACACTTTCTTTTAAAATTCTTCCCACAGACAATTCTTACACACCACAAATGGAAAATAAAAAGGGATCTGGTATGCCTCTTTCCCTATAAAAGTCACTCCTAAGACAGATTTTTCTAAAGCATAACCTTACTAATAATCCAGGTTTACACAGACACACATTTTATGCTCTACAGAAACGCATAGTTGTGTCTCTTCAGCTTCTAGAAAAGATTTAATAGGAGAAGCCACAGCTTAGTCATAGAATCACAGAATCACACAATCACAAAGTCATAGAATCATAGATTACCTTGGGTTGTAAGGGACCTTAAAAATCTAGTCCCAATCCCCCCTTACCCTAGACCAGGTTGCTCCAAGTCCCATCCAACCTGGCCTCGAACACTTCCAGGAATGGGGCATCCATAGCTGCTCTGGGTAACCTCCAGTGCCTCACTACCCTCCCAGCAAAGAAATTCCTCCTAATATCTAATCACTTTCATCTTGAATCCATTCCCCTTGTCCTGTCGCTCCACGCCCTTGTCAAAAGTCCCTCTCCAACTCTCTCGTAGCCCTTTTTGGTACTGGAAGGTGATATATTAGTAGGTCATCTAGAGTCTTTTTAAAAATCCTACACACTGGAATAAAATAAGCATAAAATTCAATTAGAAAAAGTATACTTTGTGATTTTCTTTTGTATTTTCTTAAATTGTACCAGTTGGTTTACTCAGGCTTGAATGAGGATGGTGGTCAAAAGGATATGGCATCATAGAATATGATTTTGCACAGTATTAAATTAAAGTACATGCAGCCAAGGCTGTCAGGTAAAATTTGGTGAAAACTCAGTCTTGATTCTGACTCACTGATCCTCATCAGCGTGACTGAAAGCTTCTAACTTCAGGGTTGTTCTGAACTGCACTAAAATAGATATACACTAGTCACATATAAACAGGAACAGTTTCCCACACTCTGCATTCGAACATTAACTTCACTTTTCAACATCAATTTAACATTTTATTCTGTCAAAGGTTTGTTTACTTGTTTTTCTTTTAACGTGGTTTTCTGGTAGCTGCTTTGTAGCTACTAATTTTAATTGAGGTAATAAAATCTCATTATTGTCTGCATCAAATATGGTCGAGGGTGATGCACGATTTTCTGCTCAGTATGACTAGTTACACAACACAGCACTGCTTTCCCCAGAATACCAGAAGAGGTGCAGTAATAACTCATTATGATCGTTTATTTTGAGATGAGCCTTATGAAAAAGCCTTTAAGAAATTCTGGAGTGCAGATTTATCAAGAGTAAAGAGTTTGATGATTTAATATTTGTTTACATGATGAGGGCAAAAGAGGGACCTTGCCTGTTTCTCTGTGGGCAGAAATGAGCACATCATCAAACCATGAACTGGTGCATGAAATTCATGTGTTTACCTGAAAACAGGCAAAAAGGAATTCTTTGTCATGGTAAGAAAATGCAATGTCAGCGGCCCTGAACTTTTTTCATGGGAAGTAATAAGCTACTGTAGAGAGTGAGTCAGCACACCCAAAAGTTGTTTTCCACTAGGATGTAGATTATTAGCTTAGCTGATTTAGAAGGCTATAACTGGTTGTTATTAATCTAGACCTTAGAGTAACTTAATTAATAAAACAGATTTTTCACATAAAAGCAATCATTCTAGCAATCGGACTAATCCAATACATTTTCTCCAATTACAGATAGCAGGAAGAGAAAAGAAAATCTGCTATTGGGTAGATGTCTTACTTTTCAGTAATTTTGAAGAGAAAGTTAGTGTGGGCTGATAAATAAGCTGTTAGGCCATAAAATTAGGGCCTGTCTGCATTCTACTTTGTGTTAATGTAGGCTCTTCAACAGATATCTTAGTTGTAAACTGCTAGATAATATTTAATTCATTTTTTTTCCTAAGATATTACCAAGATACAAATTTATCCAGTGATATTGAATGCACTGCAGTGGTATCTAGAATGGTATCTCAGATATGACTCGTATACCATTTTAGTAAATGCAACAATTTTAATACATTGTCATTATTTCTAAATTAACATGTTCAGCCACCTAAATAATTAAGGTTTTAAGGAAATGGGTTGACAAAGTTGAAGTAGTGCCAGGTTTGACATCACTCTAATGAAGAAGAGAAAATATTTGTCAAGTTCACAAATTGAAAACTCAGCTTCATTCCAGTGACAAAGTTCCTAATCTGAAGCTATTCCTCTCCATGAATTCAACTCATGCAACGACTCACAGAACACTCAGCCTTGGAGGGTTCATGGCTAATAGAAAACTTGTGAAATACTAGCAAGTTAAATTCTCCTGCCAAGAGCTGCCTCATTCCAGGTGACTGCTAACCCTCTATGATGTCTCTTCATGCCAAACCAGCATGGTGCACATGAAGGATTTACTAAAAGACCTCGATGAACTGTTGGGTTACATATTCATGTGTGGAGCAGTGCAGAAACTGACACTTGATTGATGTTCCCAGAAGCATGGAAAGAACTAGCATGCATGGGAGGAATAGTCATGGTCAGAATAGTAGGATGACCATGTCTTTTACACTGTAAGAGGAAACCAGAAACAAAAAAAATGTCTAATAGTCCTGTTCTTCTGCTGCAAGCATCCTGACATCTCACCTCCTACCAATGAGGATTAGTTCTCAGAATGCCAAACCAGTTATTCACATAATCCTTAGTTTTTTTATAAAGCTTCCGTGTCCCAGCAGTATTGATTCACAGCAGGAAGTGAAAGGGATTTTTTTCTGAGCAAAGTGGCAGGTGGTAGATTCAGTCTCAGCACACCATCTCCCTACAGGGAAAGTGGTTCTCAAAAACAACAGATGGATGGCACAATGGCCAAAGGCCTCAAACTCAGGTCACGTTATTATCTAAGAGGTTTTTTGTTTTCGTTTAGTAGCAGTATGATAGGTTAATCAAATCAGCAGGGAAAATTTTGTGGTGGTGCTGGTGGAGAAAATACAGTATGTTATTCAATCTGGTAATCATAGTGAAAATAGCAGCTCTGGGGAACAGTGAGGTACATTAATATACAAGCAGGACAAATGCGTGTGGGCTTATTCAGCTACTCACCGCACAGAGCATATTTGGCAAGAGTCAGACACAGAGTTGCAGTATCATGTGAGATCCCTCACCAAGCTACAGAATGAAAAGGTTAGGGAAAGGCAGAAACCTTCAAACTTACATGTAGACTCCATACTAGTGGGAACTCATGAGAAGCTGGAGAAAAGTTGGGTTTTGTGTTCTTCCTAAAAATTGGCCTGGCATTTGTCTGCCTGCGTCATCATCTGCAGTACTTCTTTCTACTGTCACCCAGATTTCCATTCCTTGACCAATTAAATCTCAAAGTGGAAATCTGACTAACACAAATGCACTCATTGTGCACACTGTAATGGAATTAGGAACCTCAAGATCCCTCCTGCATTTTAACAAAGTTTGTTACACAGTGCTGTGTGGTTGTCCACTTCTCTTCTAGAAGTTCTTTGGACTGGGGAAAGTGGAAGATCAGGGATTTTTTTAAACTCACAGATACAACGTACTCAATGCCAAGCTTGTGGCACAACAAGAGGAATGCTGGAAGAGGGACATTTTAAGTTTACACCCCATCCTCACTGTTGCTTTTGTGTAGAAGAGGAGGAAAGTAGACATGGGATCACATCTCTAATTCTGCAGTCTGCCCATTTGGCTTGAGATGTGCCTGGTACACAGCCAATATAATATATTTTCTTAAAACACATATAAACTGTTCCACAGGAAAATGAACTGTTCCACAGGAAAATGAACTAGAGGCACTACTTTATGTAGGTAGGTTCTTTTGTTTTGTTTTTGATGGGTCTTTGTATACTTACGTCAGTTTGGAATAGTCTATTACCAATTTATAGTACTTCACAACCATTAAGATTTGCAGATAGTTTGAAGATGATTTCTGCCATAGATGGTCAGGATATACTTCTAGGAAATATGCATAAGGAAGTTACAGTATGACAGAGAAAATGCATTTTTCTGCCTCCTTTTTCATTAATTTCTATTGAAGCCCTGTTCATGAAAAGGCACATACTGATGTCTATGCAGAACTGCAAAACTTAGCTTCACTGAAGAACATATATTAGCCTGGGAGACACAAGAACAGGAGTTTATTTTCTCAAGCCTTTGCAGGATATGTTTCAACTGGCATGTGTTCTTAGAGTCCCAAGTAACAGGAATTCAGAGGTGATGCAGCACCCATGGCACATAGGTCATGCTGCCTGGCCCCACAGCCCAGAGGTGGGTACCTCAGGTGGGTAATCAGTCTGAGGTGACTGACTTCTTTACTACAGGAAACATTTCATACATATAGCTATATTCACAACATCTTGGCATATTTTCACAAATCCCTGTATTGAATATTTAATTTAATGCAAGTGTTGCCTAATAACAGAGGAAATAAAACTTTGCAACAGTATTAGAAGAGTAAGATAAAACGCAGGTCCTTTATTGGAAGCTTTGAAGGTGCATAATATGGCTATATGCACGCTTGACATCAGATTTCTACAATTTTATAAGTTTAACAAATTAGCATATCTACATAGCATACATACATGTTATACTGTATGCTAACAGGCATACAGTCCAATTAAAAGAGCAGTCACTTAGGTAATCTACCCCCTGGGTCCTGCCCGATTGATGTCAGTCCAGGGGCTTCTCTGCCTTATTTCCTGTTATGTCTTCTCAGAAAGACAAGTTATGTCTTTTCAGAAGAAAAACAAAATATTCTCTTCTTAACAGGCAGACCAAACAGTATTTCAGAAATGCGTTAGAAGATAGCTTATTGTTCTAAAATCTAAAAGAAAGGGTAGGAATAGTACTAGAGTTAGTTAAGGAGCTATATAACTATGTAATAGTAGTCTACAGAGCTACAAAGATATGAAAAATGTATAAAAATAAAAATTTTTTTTGGCATCACAAGTACCTCAGTGTTCACTAAATGTGTTCACTGATTTAGCCTAGATTTTTCCCTGGATTAACTGTTATTTTATATATTTGTTTTTGCTAACTGATAGGATCTTATTTTTCTTGCTTATTCAGTTGTGTTTATTTTGAAAGGACTACTTATATGAGCAAAGTAAGCACTTCATAACATTAAGATAACTAAAATTAAGACTGCGAAACCAAAGGGAGTCTGAGGTGGAATCGAACAGGAGCATCCTCTAGATATTCATACATTTCCTCACGCATAATATTTTATTTTGTTACTGCAGTCCAACCTATGCCTTGTTGTGTGCCATGCCCAGAAGTCCCTGTTGCTCTGATTTCGTGACTCTACATCTATATGGTTTCAACACAGCATCAAAAGAAGCAGGGAAGGCCATGCTGAGCAGACTTTGGGGTTTCCCTGTGTCTTTCATAATGGTGAGAACCTAACAATTTTCTCTCTCCCTGTCTCTCTCTTCCCACAAGGTAGCATACACCTGCAGGAACAGGCAGTATTTAGACATGATCCACCATCAGGAACTGCATTTGCAGACTTATCTCTGCAATTAATTGTGACTTCACTGTTTCCAAATTTAAAGTAATAGAATCTGAAGCTCATTAGTAGAGCTGAATTCATTTGTTCCTGAATTCAATATTTTATCTTTGAAAGGGATTGTACTTGCACATATAAGATCTTCAGGGAGAGCTTAGAGCACGTCACAGCACCTAAAGGGGCTCCAAGAGAGCTGGACAGGGACTTTTGACAAGGGCATGGAATAATAGAACAAGTGGGAATGGCTTCAAATTGACAGATCCTAGGTTTAGATTAGATACTAGGAAGAAGTTTTTCGTTGTGAGGATGGTGAGGCACTGGAACAGGTTTCCCAGAGAACCTGTGGATGCCTCATCCTTGGAAGTGTTTGCAGCCAGGTTGGATGGGCTTGGAGCAACCTGGCCTAGTGGAAGGTGTCCCTGTCCAGGGCAGGGAGTTGTAACTAGATGGTCTTTAAGGACTCTTACAAGCCAAACTATTGTATGATTCTCTGATTTTTTTAATTCAAAAATATACAGATTCAAAACTCTATGCTGAGTTTTAGAGGTTGTTTTAGATTTGTCAGGGTTGCAATGAAAACACATCCATTAACATTAAAAAACTGAAGCAATGCTTGGCACACAAGCTTTAGCTAATTTTTTGATGCAGAGACACTAGTGTCAGGTACTGCCGATCTAAAAGCCTCATAACACTTTTCAGTCCCATTTTTGAGATAATATTGTTGAAATTTGGTGCTCTTTTAGCTGGAGTTCAGGTACCTCAGCTGTGGGCAAATAAAAATTTCAGAATTAAGATTTGGTTTATGCTCGAAACCAATCATAATTTATTTCTCAAGCTCCTGTTTTAAGAAGGTTGCTCTACCAATTTGAGAAATATCTGTAAACTTAGGCTTGGGCTTAGGTCAGTCTGCTGTGAGGATAATTGATTGCTGAAACAACAAAGGGAAAGTGAAGCAAATGACAAGAGCACTAACAAAAAGACTGACCAGCACTTCTAATGAATCTTGATTTTACTGGATTTGCATCTCATGTGAGAGCCTCTGGCATTTAGAAAAGTATTTAGGAATGTGTGTGGGATTACATGAAGGACTCCAAATGTGTTAATGATTCTTGTTTGAAAAAGATGACATGACTTTACTATAAAAACACTATCAAAGCCAAACTCAACAAATTTGCTATTGTTTTATGTATTTGCTTGCCATTATCTGGAATTAAAATCTACTGTAACAATCTTAACCCTGTGTGAAAATATGACACAATTTTAGGTATTTTAATCACTTGCTGTCAGGACCCTGCATACGTAGGAGCACTAACACATCTGCAGCTGTTTGGAGAGGGAAGTTAACGCCTTCTCACGTGGATTTATGTCTCTTAGCTGGAAGGGGTTTCATTCTTAGGAAATGTCTTATTTGGTCAGACTTAAGATTGTTAATAAGCTTATTCAGCATTAGGTGATACAAAACTCTATTTGTAGATCAAGAAGTAGAATGAAATTTCATATTTCTGAACACAGTAAATTAGCTGCTAAAACAAAAACACGTTAATATATGAACTGATTTTCCATAACAGTGGGTTCCTAGTGAGGTTGCTTGGACCTGTATTAATAGTCTTCCTTACATATCCAAGGTAAGATTCTGTGACAATAGATTACAAGACTTTTTCTGATTTTAACAGAACAAAATTCTTTCTTAAGTTCACTCTAAAAGTTAGGCGTTCATATTTTGAAATATAATGGGGAAATATTTTATAATCATTTAGACAGATGAAGGTCCGACTTAGAGTTCTGAACCAAAGCAAGGACAGAGCCTTCCAGTGTCTTGGGTAGACGTGCCTTAATGGAAGTGAAAGGTGAACCAGTTAACACCTCACATGATCCTTGCTGAAAGTGTCTTGTTTGGGGAAAAGAGAGTAAAATGAGGCAATGGTTTATAAATATGCAAATTTTTTCCAGGCTTCTGAAATTTCTATTCTTCATGAGATGTTATCTTCCCTGACTTTGGAAAAGAATTATTTAACTCTTTCCAAGTAATACAGAGGAATCTCATGTGGTCCTGTTGGATTGCATGGAGGTTAAATGCATAAGAAAGGGACATTGCCTAAAGCCTACATCAAGACAGAGGCATGCATGCTGTGATGTTATATTTGTGTTATACCCTCAAAACTTACCCATACCTGTTGCTGTGCTTCTCGTTAATTGGAGGAACTGGTGGCTTCACTGTTAGTAGGCACCTTGCCTGAATAGGAGATGATCTAAAGAAAAAGGAAAGGAATTGAATTTTAAATGGTATGAAATAATACAGAAATCGGAATAGGGGTGTTATACTCATCTTTCTCACCTTTTGTGTGGAGATGATTCAGAATATAGATGATGCTAGGCAAGGAAATGCTTTCTAGTTTTTGGAAATGTGTACAGAATAAATATGCATCATGTGTTGTTAAAAAGTAATACAGTAGTATAACTAACAGGAATCGTGTTGCAATAGTTATTGCATAAATCCTTACTAATGAAACAGTTTTTGAGATCTTTATTGCACAAATTTTTTTCCATTAGATGTTCTTCTACAATACACACAGAAAGTATGAGACATTTGTATGTGTTTCAAAGTGACAGCATTAATAATTTTGGATTTGATATGGAAAGCTATGAACAGCTGTATCACTATTTCTTTTTTTTTTTTTCTCAAGCCCCTTTAGAAGGAAAACTATTCCATTTCAGTTAAGCCACACTTTTAAAAAATTATGCTTTCTTCTTAATGTTCCCTTGGTCTGTATGACAATCTGAGCTGCAATAAATAGCAATATCCTGGTGTGAGATTGTTGCAAAATCTGGCACCCATTCAATTCTCATTTACAATGTAAAGTGGTGTGAAATAGAAGGAAACTGCAGCTGTGAGTTGCCAAATAACAGACCCAGTATTTTACTGCATGATATTCACATGTCAGAAGCTGATCTAGCACATCCATCTGCAAAACTTCATAGATAACAACTTTCAGTGAACACAGGGGTATTTGTCACTATAATTTGCCCTAGTTTCAGACACAGAGAAAACTGTGGTGATCTTTAAGATCCCTTCCAACCCAAACTATTCTAAAAGATACTCATGAAGTTCTGCAGGAATACTGAATGGCTTGGGAGATGTGAAGACCTCTCTTTCTAGTAAGCAGAATAGTTTAAACCAGCCAGATAGCAAAGGAACCGCATCATATATTATTTCCCATGTAGAATACCTCCTACTGCAGGGAAAAAATATTGGATTAATCAAAAATATGAATGTGTTCTGTCTTTCCAGCTGAAGGTATCCTGTGTCTACCACTTCCCACAACAGTTTTATGCAGTCAGTTGGGGTATGAATTTCAACAATTGTAAAACATACACCTAGAAATGATATCTATCTCTCCCTCCTTGAGGATGGAACTTGTGCCTGCACTGTCCCAATAAAGCAAGGCTGTGACAGGGGGCTGAGGGAAGGTGGGCAGTGGGTGCTGCTCCAGGCCTCTCTGAAGGGACCAAGGAAGAAATTTTGGGGTTGATCTGGGAATGAGGACATGGCGATGGGTAATGGTGTCACTGTCACTCCTGATGCTGAGTAACCTGCTGCTGATCTGGCTGTGGATTTCTCAAGAGTAGTGCTTTCCTGCCCGGGTACAAAGATCTGCAGTAGTTGAGACTGGCAGTGGTGAATAAGGGCATCACCATGACTATTATCTGTATCTAGCAGGAGGAAAATCACTCCTTTTGGAGGAGAAATCTCTTAATATCTCTTTAATGTAAAAATCGTGGTGTGTAGCATAACTAGTGTCAGCCCTGCAATGGCTCATTATCCAGCCTCAGGGAGCTCACTGTCCCGGTTTGGAGGCACAGAGGCACAAAACCAATCACCATACTCATCTCAAACAAATTAATAGCTTGGAAAAAGATATACCTGCTGGTCAGGCACTCCAGGTCTCTTCCTACCACAAGTTTTGAAAATAGGTCCTAACCATTTCTCTCCCTAAGATCGTCTTTGTTGTATTTTGCTGATCAGTCAAAAAATAAAATAAAAGTGAAAAGAAACATCAGGCCTTGCATTGAAATTTGCCCTTTCAAGGAATGATTTCCTCTCTTCCTAAAGCAGCATTTGAGAAGAAATAATATGCTGGAGAGTTACTTGCAAAGCCTTTTACAAACCACAGGGAAATAGATACTCAGTGATAATGAGAAGAAAGAAATGAAATGTTTTGTGCAAGTGTTGGAAGTGACTTGTCTCCAGCCATAGAACTCATCTCCCTGGGAGTTCATTGAGAGAAGGAGGTCTGTGCAGTGAGGTATTTACATCACTGCCCCATCCAACGCAGCAGTCAGAGTTTATCCTGCATTTTGCCATAACAGCCAGCAATCCTCAGGCCCTGTCAACTGGCCATGTGCAAACCCAGCTCACTGTAGCTCTCTCTCTTCACATACACGCTTGGAATGATGGCTTTTGCAGTACCTTTTTAAAACATTTTTTTTAGCTGTCAGATTTCTCTTGCCTTGAAATCTACACCACTGTTTACTAGAGTAGAGCTGCTCATCCCCATTCAGCTTTGCTAATCATACCACACCTCATCCATTGCCTCAGCAGCAGCCACCCTTGGATCAGCTGGCAGCTGCCCTAACAAGGCGCCTCATATCATAGATGCCCTTGGCTTTACTCCCATTTATACTTCTATGGTACTTTGACACAAAATACAAATGCTGCTTTTCTTATGATGAGCTACTGTAGCCTTCAAACTTGTCTGAAAGGATCATCATGGGAATCCCCACCTCCTAAAATACTCAGGAACTTGCAAAGCCAAATGTGTTCTTCTCTTTTTTTTTGCCTTTTTTTTTTTTTAATGTGGTTGATTTCAGGACTGAGATTACCCCTTGGCCATGAACCAAACAGACTGTACATTGTGTTCATGCTTTTCAGTGCTGTTACCCTCCTAGTGTCACCATGGTATGCTGCATTAGCAATAATATTTACCATCTTGTCAGCCAGTCAGCGGCAACAGTCTTAATGAAATGAGTCATTTGTTATTCAGCACAAATTACAGTCATTGAGAAATCAAGCTGGGAGATGCTTATTTAGTGAACTTTCATTATCCAAATGTGCACAGGCTTTTAGAAAAGAAAAGTCTGTAAAACTTGTGATTTTGAATAGTAAGCATGAAATGAGAAAAAAAGAGCTATTTATACTAATTCTTTTAAATGAAGTCTTACCCAATTTTGCCTGTGTAAAAAGGAAGCAAATGAAATTTGCTTATTCACAATTTAAGGTCCTTTTCATTCTGCTAGAACAAAGTAAGTAAGGAATCTGGGTCAGCTATGTTTTACCTCTATACTAGTAAACTTAGATTAATTTTGCATGGCTGAGTCAGTGAATCTAATATCACAATATTATTTTGAACCTGAAAAGGGAGATTTGTGGGAATGGCATTGGCAACAGATGCCATTATAAAAGAAAACATTTTCTTTTCTTACAGAATATTGACATGTAGAAAGACATGTCAGCAATTAAATACTCTCTTCTCAAACGAAATCCAATTTCTTTTTCAGTACAAATAAACATAACATGGATATTCAAAGGACTGTTTCTAGCTCCAAAAGTGCTGGACAAATTTACTGAAACTTCTGATATTTCATCAAACAATGACCTGAGTGTGGTGGTGGTGTTCAGATTTATTTTCTGTGTTTTTCACACATTTCCCTGGGAAAAAATAAATTTTTTAAAAAAAGGGGGTGGGCCTTGGGGCAAGGGGAAAAAGCAAAACAATATAAAACAAACTGGGGGAAAATATTTAATTTAACTTCTAAATTAATGAAATGAGGCTGGATTGTGTTAAAAAAATACCCAATGCCACTGAACTACGTGACCTTTAAGGTCCCTTCCAACCCAAACCATTCTGTGATGCTATGATTCTGTGAAGGAAGAAAGAAAGGGCCTGCACAATTTTGCATGGTGTGAAAATGTGCTTTTGAACTTATCCTTGTGTTTCCAGTCGTTACAAGTTCACAAGGTGCTGCAGGCTCCAAATCCCATGCAAATAGCTTCAGCTGTTCATCTCCAGTGAACACTGAAAGCTATTGGACAATTAGGGCTGTCCAAAAGAAAGAGAATAAAATAATTTATGGCCACTTTTTCTTTTTCTTTTTTTTTTTCCCCATGCTTATGTTTAGGGTAGGAGTGTTATCCCATTTTGGGATAAACAGGGAGGGGGGCAGCTTTATCATTACTGAAATTGAAGGGAGATGAGAGCCATGAGTTTAGCTAAACCTAATTTAGCAAGTGGAATGCTGCACCCCTGGGTTTTTAGGATGAATGCGCACCAGGACCATGTGCCACCGTATCCCACGTGGCATCAGGAGTTGCTAGGCTACCTCCAACAGCAGGAACGCAGGAATGATAATGTACTTATATCTTTTTCAATTTTGAAAAATAAAATATGTTTTGGCATAAAATACAGTGTGGCACCAAGGTAATTTCATAGTGGAGAGATCAGAGGGAAGGAGCCTTTCATGTCAGTGAAACACAGCTCCTGATTGTGACTTACAGAGGGCAGAGGCAGGACAGCTCACTGGGGTGCCTGTGTGTGGGAGGGTGCTTGAAGCTTCTGCACCTCAGCAGCTTCTGTCCCAGCCCTGTATCCCAAAGCCAATAGGCAGCTGCTACTCTCAGCCCTGTTAGCTGATCATTCAGAAGCTCCCGACAGTCCCAGTGAACTTGGGGGGGAAATAAGCCACCCTTTCATGATGGAAACAAATCTGACAGGTCTAGTGGATGCTCTCAGCTTACTGGTGTTTTGTCTTGAGCTTCATTATTATCATTGTTATTGTCATCACTCTCCTATTCATAGATAATGTCATAATTTACAGTCAGACATTGTGCAAGTTGGATGACTGATGCTGCTTGCACCTTTCCATAGGATTCATAATGGATCTTCAGTGAGAGACAGGCATGTGAGGAGGGGGGGAGGAATGGGAACTCCCTTATAAAGGCAGCCTTTCGTTGCATGCTCTGCTCAAGATAAGATGAACCTCCTCAAGCTTCTGCACTGTGATCCTGTTGTACCAAGACAAAATACGATGTCTGCACGGTGAGAAGGAAGGCAGAGGTACCTGCCAGCCTTCCCCCACATGGACAGTGAAAGGGCTCTCGGTGGGTTATGTTGCAGGCAAAATGGACCTATGGCTACACCACTGCTGAAGAGGGATCAGACAGATTTTTGTATTAAGAGATGCTTCGTCCTCCCCTCCTTCCTTATCCAGTCACAAGTCAGCCATGGCCTGCCTGCATGTGACACCAGAGGTGCCCTTTCAAACTAGGCAGAACCATCCCTGGAAGTGTTCAAGGCCAGGCTGGATGGGGTCCTGAGCAACTTGGTCTAGTTGAAGGTGCCCATGACAGGGGGATTTGAACTAGATGGTCTGTAAGGCCCCTTCCAACCCAAATAATTCTGTGATTCTGTGGTTCTATGAGTCATATTTGACCTCCTACTGCAAGCTACTGATAGCTGTGAGGGCAATGGCCACATAAGCCTTTCAGCATAGAAATCTACCGTATCAGCCAGTAATGCAGGAATAAGGATGAGCTTTGTCTTTTGGCTTCAGGTGCACAAGGAGTAAACAAACACTGCATCTCACCCAGACTACAAGAAGGTTTAAAATGGAGATTTCCAGCTGAGACATGGGGCTGAGCTTGCCTTGAAATTCTAAACTCTCAGCAGCTTTCTCCCTGCAAAAGTCCACCGTGAGCTTACCTGGCAACGAGACGCAAGCTGTGCCTGATCATAAATACCCCAAATACAGCCTTTCTGGAAGAAACAATTATAGCATTTTGATTATTGGAATGTGTCACACTCACTCAGCATGAATGCCCTACAGAGAAGAGTCTATGTACTTGCCCACATCCATCTGACTTTACCAGGTGTGCAGGCAGAACTTCGTCTTTCATTTCAGCTGGAAAATGTCTTCATAATGCTATTCATCAGTTCCTGAAGATTTCCAATCCCCTTGCTGTCAGGATTGCACACAGTGTTTCTCCATTTCAGAGGCATGTGTTAGCACCACAACTGTGCCAGCATTGCTGTGGTACCAGATCCTGCAAAACAGGCTTAAAAAAACCAAACCAAACCAAAGAGAAGCAAAGCAAAGCAAAGCAAAGCAAAGCAAAGCAAAGCAAACCATACTGCTAGAAAATGTAGGGGAAAAATATATGTAAAGATGCACAGTGCAGCTGTCCCATGGTGAGTTTACTTTTTCAAAAACAATAGAAGATACTAGGTAACAGATGGCCCAACAGTGACTAAAAAGCAGTAATGTGTGAAGGGCTCTGCTCATGTCATGAGCAGTGAAAGCACAGATACAGTGATTTAAACTGAGAACTAATTCAGCTGCACAGATAAAACCAAAGAATTAGACTCCTATTTTAACTATAGCCCATGATGTTTCCCCCCTCCCATCCTACTCCAGGAAAAAATAAATGAGAAAAATTGAACACAATATCACAACATAAAAAAAAAAAAAAAAGGCACAAGGGGGAAATAGGCTTTTCTGACATCATCTCTAGTTTTATTATTTGCAGCTCTTAACTTTGGATCTCTTCTCCGTTACTGTAGGAAAGGAACACGGTTCACAAAACATAGATATTCATCTAGGTTTTCTAAAGAGTAAATATGAAAACTGAAGTGAAACAATCAGTTTCCCAAAGGTGCATCATTTCAGTGCCACAGGCTGGTTTTGTTTGGGCTTCGAACTCTTGAAATTGCTTTTTCTGAGCTAGCAACCCTTTCTGAGGTTCAAAACTGGCAAATGCAGAATTATAAACCAGCATTACCCTTTGGCTTCTGAGGTCTCCCTGTCCCACATCTGCAGCAGAAAGCCTCAGCACTCAGAGGTACAGAGTTTTGAAAGTACTTCAGACAAATGTAATTCACATCAGGAGAAAATAGGTATCAGTCACAAAATCTGTGCTAGAAACCTCAGCCTAGTGCCACAACTTTGAGAGCACTTGACACAATTGGAAGGTCATTCTGCTATACCTGTGAAGACCACTTTCAAATGAAGAAAAAACAGGCTGTTGGAAAAGTTTAAAATCTCTTATTTCACCAGCAAATATTGTGGGAAAAGATAGAGGGGGTTGGGGTCAGAGTCCCCAACCATAGTTACAATAACAAGCAGAAGCATCCAGTTCTTACACTACTTTCTGCAGCCAAGTTCAAGGCACAAATGATGACAAAGTATTAAAAATTACTATAGTGGAAATCTCCTGAAAAGTGACACCCCCGATGACAGTTAATTAGCAGAAATACTATATACAGTGGACAAGTTGATGCTACCTTTCCACATGTCACATTTTGCTTCAAAACTATAAAACTTAACAAAATATCATCTATTCTTCATAAAGAAAAAAGTCATTGAAGAGTTTTTCTTAGCAAGGAAATATTGAACAGACCAGAAGGTACTAAAGAAATGGCCAGGGAGGAATAAAGAATTTGGATGTTGAGACTAAGCAATGGGATCAAGGATGCTGGAGACAAAACAAGGAAGGGTGACAGTGTGAGTGGGGTCAAACGAGCTCTGTTCATCATTTAGGAGATGTAGGACAGCAGGCTGCCTGAATGCCAAGGGAAGTGCGGAGAAGGATCAACAGAGACTCCAGAAGTGGGACCAGTACGAGATGATTTCAAGAGGAAACAGGGGAAGAAGAAACACGACAGGAGTGGGTGGGCCAAGTAGATGAGTTAAGGAACCTGAATTGGAGGGGACTTTGGGAATCTCCAAGTACAGCAGGGGCTGACATCAGAAAGGGCAGTAAAACAAGTAGAGGAAAACAAGGGGCAGAGAGTGCTTTTCAGATGTTGCCAGTCCTTCTCGCAGAGAGTTGATAAAACCTCAAGAAAAAGAAGAGAGCCCTGGGCTGAAAATGGAAATTTTAAGCAGGAAGTCAGAGGTGAAAGTGAGCTTTTGCAAATTAGAAATCCCTGAGTAGATAGTACAGGAGAAATGGAAGGGTCTGGCCAGAGAGAAGAAAAGGCTGGAAGGAGAAAAGGTGATACTCACAGTGGAGGGGGAGCAATGCTGGAAGGCAAGACAACCCCCTGATGCACAGCAAGGATAAAGGTCAGGAATACTCAGAGCTCAAACAAACTACAGTTGTCATCACCACAGAAGCAATGGTCCCTGGTCTTCTTCATCACTCTGATGTTCCTCAGGACTTCATGAGGGCTTGTTTTAATCCATTTTTCTTTCCAGCCCTAATCCTTCTCCTCAATCTAGCAGTGGAGCAGTGACAAATGCATATCAAGTCTTATCCCCTGCCAGCTGTGCAACAGGTGTCTGAAAAGGAGAGAGAGCCAATGGAGCTCACATGATGGGGGCAAAAGATTTTTAGCTGTGAGGGTATCTCTCTGACTCTTCTGACCAAATGTCACTGCACTAATCTGAAACAACTGGCATCATCACCACTGCAGGGGCAGAGATCTTGGCAGCATCCATCATGGCAGAGAGCACTCAAAGAAGAAGAAAGTGGGCAATAATGGGGGCTTGGAGCCAGGCCTGCTGCAGGAGAGGAGGATTTTAGGAAAGCCTCCTGTAGAGATGAGCGGGTTCTGCTTCTGAAAGTTGGCATGGCAAGCAAACTGCAGCTGTCTCCCACAAGCACTCGCTTCAGTCACAGCAGAATAAAGACAGCTGGAGAGAGTAGTCACATACATGCAAAAAGCCCTTTGTGAGTCTTCCTGTTGTTTGGTCTGTTTGGATATCAGACCTGGAACAGCCTGCAGCATAACAGGACCTGAACATCCTTTCCACATTTATCCTGTTAGATGGGGATTCAATAACGTTGCACATTTAAAAGATAGCATAAAGTGATGTATGTTTTAAGTACTGCTGAAATTGTTTTAATGCCAGAAAGATTAAATTGTAGGCATTGATATTCCTATTCTGGAGTTGATATTAGAGCAAATAGAGAAATGTGCTTGTTTTTAAATATTATTCACTTGGAATGTCTGTTCACATTAAATGAAACAATCCAGACTTGTATTTAAACATTAAAATTAAAAACCAGCATACTTTTTATCCAAGTACTATTTCTAATGGCACAGAAAACTTTACACAAGCTGAAGGAGCCTCTACATTTGATTCCTGAGAAGAATGATATTTCCTGAGCTCATCTGGCAGTTTGGTCAGGTACTGCTGAGTCAACCTCATTCCGGGAGTTTCCTTGTTTGTTAAGGCTACACACAGGCCTTGAGATGTCATTATTTCACTGCTGTGGTATTGTAAAAAAATAAAGTTGTCCTGCTGGTTTAGTGCATCTTAGAAGTAAAGGCTTAAAATCCCTTAGCATGATGTTTACTGTCTATAAATCCAAACCTGAAATGCCAATTCATGTGCAGAAGTGGCTTCTCTTACATGCTGTGATGTTATTTCTCTCTGGTCTGGGTACCTTCATGGTTATCTGAGGACTTTGAGACACTGAATGTCATAAAACACTGGAATCTAATTTTACTTTCTTCAGAGCAACGTGGAATGTCAAGCTTATCATACTGATGCCTCCAGCAGATCTGCTGTACATGTGTTATACAGAGACACTTTAGGTGCTTCACCATTTCTGCTGGTTTATGTCACATATCTCATGTTCTGCTTCCAGGGGGGATGAGTATGTTAAGGTCCCAAAGGAATGCTTTTAAAGAGACATTTTGGCCTTCAAAAACCAAAAACCAAAATAAATCTTCAATTTACCCTCTGGAAATATTTGGGCAAGGGGAAAAAGAGCGAAGAAAGCCACAAGTAAATTAGTACAGAATATAGTGAGTAAAAATAAAGCAAGAATAAACTTAGACCAGAAATGTGAAGATAATCCCAGACTTCTCCTGGATGGATTACTTTATAAGAATCACAGAGGAAACAAACCAAAACAAACATTCAACTGGCCCAACACTTGATAGAAGCATTCATGGCACTACATCAGCTTAAACATGGTTCAATACCAGGGTGATGGCCTTAATAATCCCCATCTTGTAAAAGATTCTGCTCTCATCCTTTCACATTTTCCTAAGGAAAATTGTGCCCTGCTGAAAATGTGAAAATATCTAGTATCAAATGTCATGGCATTCCTATCCAAGAGAATGTCCAGAATAATTGGGAAGGTTGTGATGAGCATATACCAAAAAATATGTTCCCATCAACCCAAGTGTCTTCATTCATGCAGTGACTTCCACGTGAGACAGATGTAGTGTATCCCTGAACATCATTCAGGTCTTAAAAAATACACTAGGAGAGGGTACTTTGAAACATCTAATTGTTGCAGGATGAGATACTTGTAAGTAACATCTAATCCTTTTCAGTTTTTGGGGTTTTTTTTTTGTAGAGCCAAGTCCTACCGGTTGGGGTTTTTTCCTCATTTGTTTTTTTAAAAAAAAGCCAATGAGAGCAAGTCCACAACTCAAAGAGTAACGGAATTGTGTCAATACTACATTATAGTTATACAGTCCTACTATATGTCCTAATGCACA
The DNA here is from genome assembly GCA_013397565.1 of Ptilonorhynchus violaceus. NCBI lineage: Eukaryota > Metazoa > Chordata > Aves > Passeriformes > Ptilonorhynchidae > Ptilonorhynchus > Ptilonorhynchus violaceus. The sequence continues at coordinate 79,653 of VZRJ01005000.1, read as the reverse complement.
ACTAGGCTGTTTAAAAATAGTAATTCATTGTGGACATGGAAGGTAGGGCTTTTTTTAATTTCTCATAATATTTCATCTATTGTGCACAATGTATGTGTCTCAAAAGAATGTGATAGAAAAGTCCCAGAAGAAGCACACTTCCCAAAAGCACTCAAAGCTAGCTCAAGCCTTGCTTCCTCTTTCCAGGAGCTCAAGACAAATTTTCCATGCTCAACAATATCTCAGTAAGACATGGATATCCCTGTACACTCACATGGCCCCTGAAAATGAATCCTAACCCAAACAGGCATTTTTTAACCGATGATCTTACCACCATAAGGTAAGCTTTAATTTTCCAGCCTGTAAAATCATCTCAGTGAGATGAAGGAGGGGTAAGTTTGGTGAAACCATGGTGGAGAAACCCTGACATTTTGTGACACTGCTGGTGGTGAGGGCACAAAACAAGACACATGTTGTGGAGTTGCCTGGGCCATCCTGAAAACCAGAATGATTATAACAAGACACTTTTATGGCCTTCCTGCATCTTTGGCATTCATCTCAAATATTTGAACCTTGAAATCACCAGACATATTTGAGGATGAAGGGATTTAGAGCAGAGTCTGAGGGTTTCATGGAGCAGGTGAAGAGAAGACTCATACCTCAGTTACCTGTTCTTTTTTCTTCAGAATAAAGTTTCATTTGTTTCACTACAGTCAAGGTAAAATATCATTACAACTTATTATCACTATGACTATCTTACAACCATATGGAGGAAAATCTTTCAAAGTCAGTTTTATACTTACACTCACTCACACATTGTATTAAATGCATTTTCTCCCATTATTTCATCGTCTCTGTCTGTAGATGAATTTTATAGTAGTAGTAGAACATTAGTTGCATTGCCTTTAAAAGATTTTCATATGAGTATTATTTAATAATAAAAATAACCTAGCATGGAAATTAATATTTTTATTGAAGAGACCGTGTTGAATAGTTTTTATTCCAAAAAAACCCCAAACAAACAAAGAAGAAAAATCAACTCCGCATTATATTACACGTGTATTGGAGAGCAAAATGCTTTTACAGACCAAACCAGAAATACTGAAAATACAGAAAAGCATCTGCGATATGAAGGAATTATTCTCAGGCTCTGGTCATCATTACAAAAAATAAATACGCAAGTGTCAATATGATGTGTGAAAAAATCAGGCGATGACAAATAATTCAGTAATTATAGCCAGATTGGTCCTGCAAAACTTACCAGACAAAATTGCAAAATACACCCAAATTCTACCGTGCAAAGGGGAAAAAGCATGGGGTTTTAACCCATTCCTTCCGGGCACACCTGCCATGCCGTCCCTGCCTTGCACGGCTCCCAGGACGCAGCCACGGCTACCTGGCCAGTAGGCAAAAAAAAAAAAAAAAAGGAAAATTTCAAAGCTGTTTATGGCCAGGATCCTCTCTGTCCTCCCTCT